>JAMKCH010084436.1:0-67448 GCA_023653785.1 Ophioderma brevispina | reverse complement strand
CTTTCCTCCTCAAACCTCCCACCTCAAACTCAAAAGCCCTTCTTAAAACATGCCCGACACCCTTTCTCACATGCCATACCATGCCCACACCACACATCGCTCTCATCATTGCTCTCTCTGTCCTCAGAATCCCCATCTCATTTTCGCTCAGACACCATGTCTCACTCCCATACAGCATCGCTGATCTCACACAGCTCTTATACACCATACCTTTCATCTTCAAAGGATATCTTTTCGCTTGCAACAAATCCCCACATTCCCCAAACTTCACCCACCCATACCTCACTCTAGCTGTCACAGCCACCTCGCATCCACCACCCCAAACCCTGTACCCCAGGTATGTGAACTCCTTCACCGATTCCACCTCATCACACAACTTTTCCTCCTGTCCCACCATCCCTCCAGCACCCTTCTTGCATCTCGTACACATAAAATCTCTTGCCAAACTTGGGGTCACTCTCTTCATCTTTGTGCATCTCTCATGGATCCATTTCCCACATTTCTCACACCACACTGAATTTGCTTTTACCTCTTCCCACACACGCCATCCTGGCTACAGGCCTGCATGCCACATGGATCTACCTTACTCACTACCACCTCCCTCTCTACCCCGTTCAACAACACTTTTGTCTTCCCAAGGTTTACCTTCAAACCCTTACTCTCAAAAGCCTTCTTCCATTTCCAAAACTTCTCTCTTAGTCCCTCCATTGTCTCACTCATTAAAACCAAGTCATCAGCATACAACATCTCTTTCATCAAACCCTCTTTTGCACTCTCTGTAACTAGGTCAATCACAATTGCAAAAATAAATGGCAAAAGTACAGAACCTTGATGCACACCCACCTTCACCTCAAACTCCTCAGACAAATCAGATCCCACTCTTGTCTTTGCTCCTTCATACAAACTCATCATTGCTCTAACCATTACTCCAGGTATCTCTCTCTTCCTCATTGCCCACTCTAACACTTTCCTCGGTACTCTATCAAATGCCTTCTCCAAGTCTACAAAACACATATACAACTTCTTCCCTTTAGCTCGATATTCCTCTTGCAACCTCCTCAAAATAAACACTACATCTATTGTTCCCTTCCTTGGCATAAACCCAAAATGCATCTCATCCACTTCCACTACCTTTCGAATCCTATTCTCCAAAACCCTCTCCATAATTTTCATTGCATGCTAGAACAACTTCACACTCCTATATGTGCCACAACTTTCCCTTTAAAGGAACTACCACACTCACTGCCCACTCCTCTGGCATCCCTCCTCCATCTAACACTCTCTGGCACAACTCCATCATCACACCAATCCTATCTCTCCACTGTGCAATAATCATCTCAAAGCTCACCTCCGGGTTCGCAGCCTGCTTTTCCTTTTTCATTTCTCTGATTGCGTTCACCACTTATCTTCCCTGGCTGACCCCTCTCAACTGGCTCTTCCACCACATCATTCCTCCACCTTCTGATCCGCTCTCATCCCTCCTCATTCATGATTCCTCTCCATATGTCTTTCCAAACTCTAACCTCTACTCTATCTCGCTCACTGAAATTCAACTTTCCATCACTACTTCTCTTACACGTCCCCCTTCAACATCTCTTTCCCATCCTTTTCATTTGCCTTCACATCTTTTGACACCTGTTTTTGGATTCTCTCGTCACTCCTTCTTCATCCTCTACAGCACTAACCCCACCCCATACTAAAACAAATTAACGCTTAATACTGCACGACCTACAAGGCAAAGGACTGAAAGGTGAATACATCCAAGACAGAGTGATGGTCAGCAACAAAGGAGAAAGAAAGGCCCAAATCAGATCGAACTTTGTAGAACTGAAACAGTTGAACAAATTCAAGTACCAGGGAGTAACTCTTAGTGCAGAGGTAGGCTCTGGCAAGCAGCATAGAGCAAGGTACTGCAGTACAATTTGCAAAGTGGAAGAGAACTGGCGCTGTTATTGTTGACAAAAAAATGCTAAGGAGACTAGAAAGTCAATGTTTACAAATCACCATCATACATCCGTCCAGTGTTTGCATGTCTCGGTGCAGGAGTGCATGGCACATTGGCTAAGGCCACAAATGTAAAGTAATTCTGGATCTAGCAACATATGATGTAGGATGTGTAAGGGAGGATAAAGGAGTCACAGTTGATGGACAAAAAGAGGAGTGAGAATATCAGGAAGGAGTTAGGAATGAATGATATCAACGGAGAAGGGGAGAGAGAAATCCGAATGAAGAATTGTAACGGTCATGTAATGAGGATGGAGGATGAAGCCCTGCCTGAATAAAGTGATGAACACTAAGATTGGTGGAAAGAGACCTAGAGGAAGACCCAGGAAGCGATGGAAGGACAATTAAGCCGGAGCAATGACCACTCGCAGGTGAAGAATAGCGGATGTAGGATTCAGACATCTATGGAGGAGGAATACAAAGGCAGCCGCCCTGTGGGCTCATCCCCGCAGATCAGCGGGAAACCAGGCGTTTAGGAAGAAGAAGAGAGAGAGAGACCTAGCAATACCAGACTGCAATATTAGGCAATCGAAAGCAGTATCTTCCTACAGAATCAGAAACCAAATGATCTCCACCTGTGAAGAGAAAAAAAAACATCGACATGAGAAATTAGACCATTCGTCACTACTGTATTTGTCCATTCATTGGTACCATTCAGGTTTGGAAAACCACAAATGTGTCAGCACTGCAAGCGATGGTTAAGTAAATTATGATATGTTAGGGATGAGAGGTAGGGTGTCTGAAGCAGTGAACTTTGAAGTGATTTTCCTTAATTTTCCTAAATCTGGTATTATGTTACACATCATATTTAGCCCATGTCACACAGTTTTAAAATTCATGACAATGTTTGCTCTGGTTACCATGGTAACCATGTAAGGCCTCTGATTGCTAAACACTAGAACAAACAACAAACCTAAACAAGCTAACCGGGACGAACTACTTGGGTGGCATGTTGCAGGGGTAATACGCAGTGACCATGAAGCCGATTTTTGATAGAACCGTTGCCATGCCAACGGCAATCGACCATCACTAATTTTCATGGCGTATTTTGAATTTGGAATACATTTTGAAAATCGTGCTTCATGGTTCACTAGCCCGATATGGCTGCATATTTGTGCCAAATTTCATGTGCATAGCATGAGCTTTCTTTAGTTACGTTCGTTCTCGTTATGGATGTTTGCGTATTTTCGAACGAGTTATAGACACTCGAAATCATTCTAACAAAATTGAGGGGCGCTTCATGATGTGGAAATATTGATTTTTTTTTTAAATTTCATTTAATTACGAATTATAATTATAATGAAGATCCCTCGAAATCGGTGCCACGGCCCTTGTCCTGTAATAAATGTTAAAATAATTTTCATCTTAAATATCGCATGGTGAAGAAAACATAAAATACATAAACATCATTTCCCATACATTTAATTACTTTAAAAAAATTATCGACAAAATAATATAGTATTTATTTACTTCACTTAGCAAATAATGTCTTTAAATGGCGTATAAAATATATGCTTTAAAATATCTAATATAACGCCAGTTTAACTTTTCATCACTGATAAAGTATAGGAGAAATGCGTTTTTTGCAATTTCGCTACAACACTGCTTCACTTTGATCAGCCATATCTCATAATGCAATGGCTGAATCTACACATTTAAGCCATGCCTATCTCATTTTCGTACATGGAACATTTTTTACCAGTCCAGCCCCATACCCCCTTAACTCCTACTGTATGAAAGTGACTAAAAAAGTATTGGATAGCACACATGTTTTGACAATTTTAACCGACATGACTCAAGTATAATCCCATGCTCATTAGCATCCCTCCCCGTTTTGAAGAATTTGAGGAATAGCAGAAAATCCATGATAATCCCATTGTAATTCTTCCTTTGCTGGAAGGCAATAGATATGCAACGTGTATTTTTATCATTACTTGTTTTGGGTAGTATTTTCTGATTTTTTTGATGAAATTAATTGGTCCTCTGCTTCAGTTTAATCTGCATCTTTATTTGACAACCATTTTTAACCTGAAAATATCTAAAATGAGTTTAGCTCTCAACCCGGCACACGCTGTTGTCAAGTCTCATTTTATTTATGACAAACCAAATAAAAACAAAAAATATCAACAGCAGCACACTTTGACAACTGATTGGCATTATTTTATACCACGGACTTCATCCAGCCCTGTGTAAATTTTTACGAATTTCAATTGGCAGGCAAATCCATTTTTTTCTAAAAATCTAGTTTAGGCGCAATGACATTCTCTTTTTGGTGAAGAGGTCACTATAACATACAAATCTGACCTTTATGGCAGATTATAGATTTTCTGATTTTTGCAGAGGTAAAACTCCTTGCACGTTCCACTTAACGAACATTGTCAAATTGTCCTCCACTGCTTAAAATTGCTCTGAAACTAAAAGAGGCAATTTTGCATGGTGGTCACAGTTGTGTGTTGTGTGGGGGGGGGGTTATACTCACTTTTTTGTCCTCGCTGAACTTTCTCCAGAGACTTAGTAATCACTTTTCGTTCTGTCTGTCCTCTGTCTGGTCTGTCTGCCCGCCATCCGTGTTCACATGCTTGTGTAAGATTTATCTGGAGTTTCAATAGGGTTACGATGATGTACTTGGTGAAGAAGCCTGTCCATGAGTTCTCGACCTGATTGATTTTGGATGGGGGTTACGGGGTGTGGGGAGGGGGTTTTTGGGGAGGGGGTGGGGTTTTTGCGGGGTGTTTGGTGAGGGGGGGTTGCTGGGTGTTTGGAGTGTTAAGCAGGGGTTTGGAGTGTTTCGGCGGGGTTGTCTGGGAGGTGGTTGGATGTTTTGGGGTGTTGTAGGTTGGGTGTTTTCGGTTTTGGGAGCTGAATTTGGGCTAACTTTAGCTTCCTAGGGGACCTTAAGAACGGAATTATGCTTCAAACTGGGGTTTGGGACTGGCTAGAGAGCACAAAATGGGTGTTTAATTAAAGTCCCACACACATTACCCATACCACTTCTACATGTCAGTGCCAGTGGCGTAGCCACGATTTTGTTGACGATGGGGCACAGATTTGTTAATGTACCGACACATGTATTGTAACGACAATTTTTTCACGGCCGCTAACCTCGCCTTGGTTGACCCAAATTTGTTAACCGTCGCCTCCAAAGTCTAAAGAATGGGGGGGGGACGGAGGCTATACAACAAATTTTCTCCAATGCATATACTCGATGTAATGTATTGAGCAGATTTATAGTAACCAATTTTTAGAACTCTATCATGTACACAAGGCGCTCGAAAACAGCTTACAGCTTTTTTTGCAAAATGTACCGACGGACGGTTATGTACCGACAAAACATCTCGGTCGGGTCACGTTCCCCCCCCTCCCTCCACCCTTGCTACACCACGGGTCAGTGCCCCCCCTAGGTTTTGGGTTTTCATTGGTAACGGTGCTATCCAAGAAACCGTTTGAACATTTTATACTAGGTGGTTGCTAAACTACCAATCAATTGCAAATTTAGAGAAATGGTATCATTAGAATGTAGTTGCCCTTTAAGAAGTGAGTGTCGGCAGAAAGGCTGATTTTCCTTGTACATTGAGAGTGGATTACAGATAAGGCCAAATCAAATCAGAGGCAAATGGTTACTAACTTCCAAAACTTTATCTTATAATCTGCTGAAATTTGAACTTTCTGTGGGGGAACACTATAGACTCAGCAACAGTGCTCTTGAAACCATGGTATTGTAATGTAATTTGTTGTTTAATATGCACTCGGCACAGTTGTCCACATTTCGATATCGAATTGTAGAAAATATTCGGCTTTTTGTCCTGAAATTGTCAATATGTCACTCAAAAAGAAGCCATGCACCACTACCCAGCAGTCAATGCACCTCATGATCATGCCCAATATTAATTTAATATTGTAAATTTATTCATTTGGCATATGCCCCTGGCCAAGCAAAATTATGAAACACCGAGAAAGTCAAAAGGCACATCGGATAGGTTATAACCCGTGCACGTCAACTCAGCTGGTTTTTTTTAAAGCAGGGGCACGGTATACCAAGCTTTGCCACCTTAATCAAGTGTAATATTGGAAACCCATTTTGAACCAGCGAATTGATTTGCAGCGATAGTTGGGGGCAGAGCAATGTACTCCTAACTCTTTACACTTGGTGGATAGGGGAGAGCTCCAGAGTCCATTAAAATTTAAGCCGGTATTTCATGTTGAAAAATATTATTTTTCCAAAATGATATTTTTTTAATTGTTTAACTTTTGGAACATCTTCATATTGTGAAAAAAGTACAAGTTCATTGCCTGTAATTAGTACTTATGAAAGGCCTCTGCCCCCCCCCTTAATCCCACTAATGGACAGTGCCCATAAAAAATCCTTGACATGTGCTACCATGATACAATACTTTCAATTAATCAGTGTCAGTGGCATAACCAGGGGGTAGCGACCCACTTGGGAACTTGCCCCCTGAAAAAATCAAATTTCTGCACATGCACCAATTTACAGTGAAACAACATAGGCCTATTCATAACACCTCCTGCCTAATCTGTTCATCTGATTTGGTTAAATGAAAGTCTATGGGTTATTCCTACCATTTCCTGTGTTTGGTTGAGAAATAACAAAAACAAACTACCCACCGTGGGATATTCCCCCCCCCCCCCCGCCCCCCCCCCCCCCCCCCGGAAACCTACTATCTCATGGCAAACTTTACCCTACCTCCTACACCGAGTTATTAATATTCGATACAACCCAATCACCATTTTGAAGAACACAGTATTTTTGGAAGAATGTGAAACTATAACACAAAATAATCATGGCCGACTCATCCCACAGTCTTGCACAGCTGTCCTGGCATCGTCTGCTCAACTGATTATCGAGCTGCAAACCCCGATTTCCAGCTTGTAACTAATGAACATCTTTTTTGCAATTGTACACCAGGGTGACAGCGCTAATACAAGGAACAGTAAACTTAACTTTGCAATTCTATGTCTGAGGCTCCGCACACATTGCGGTTAATACGTAAAAAATTGTATGCATTATTATAATATTGCAGTGTTGGCCTTTTCACTAGCTAAAACTACCTAAACACTACTTAAAACAAAAATGAGACAGGATATATGCATGAGGTTTTAATACAACAAATATCGACCTGCTTCTGTAAGTATTTGGGATATGATAGAATTTGCCCCGTGATGATCTTGAGACCGCGGCCCGACTATTTTCCTCGACCTAAAATAGTATGCCCTTTGTTCTCAAGATCATCTTCGGGGCAATATTTCTAACAATATCCCTCATGAGCATCTATATTTGTATAACTATAACTACAATTTTAATATATGCTTGCTCCCCTTGGGAATATATTGCCCCCCTTTGTCCCCCTTGTCCCCCCACCCCCGCCCCCGAAAAAAGCTGTTATCCACTGATCAGTGTTTTCTTTAGAGGGCAACACCAATCCTCACGCTCGCCCCCCCACCCTTTCACACCATCGAACCTGCATTTTTGTATCATTAGAAACCTTGTATTTTTCTCATCTGCAAATATTTTGACTGACTACTTTCCCCATTTTTATGGCTACAAGCTCAAATAGGGTTTTTTCGGTAAAGGCAACGAAAAATAAAACCCTGTTTTTTAAATTATAACGGGCGAGCGGGGACCTTTCAAGTAGGGTCGGTAGGGCGAATTTCTTCTTTTTAAGTAGAAAGATCCTAATCCTATAACGGCTTAATTAAACATTTTTCATGTCTTTTTCATACATATATTAAGGTATAATTTGAATTATGTGCTCCACCACACTTTCTGAATATTTTATTTTATGCAAAGAAGATCCATATGGCCGCCAATTGTTGCAATTTTGAAGAAATTTGATGCGTTCTCTCCCTGACCAAAGGTAACCACCTATCAACATAAACCTTGGTATTTATGATAATTAACAATTTGCTTGTACTGACGATTTTTATTTTTCTATTTATGAAAAGGTTTTGATTCATATTCAAAATATGAAAATTACATGAATCACACAGCTCATTACTATGTTTAAAATGGTAAAACTCATCGGGGTAACTTTAAAAAAATAAAAAACGTCCATAGACAAAGCAGCATTACAATCTAATGAACAACTCTGGCATGGCATTTTATTTGAGAAACCAAACTGTGAGATATGGTTCATCAAAAATGACACTTTGGTGGGTCCAAAATATAAACTGAGCAGGGCAAAAATAGGTTTCGGATACTTACTGGTCCATTAACATCACCAGTGTTCTTGCCGCCATTACATTACTTTCCTTAACCCCTATGTAAAAGAGGTTTTATTTGCCTGATTCCCTGTCTGTATAACAAACTGTTTCATTTTCTTTATTTCCTGTATTTTTTTGCAAAATATCGTCACTAAGGCTCTAACACGTTGCGAAGAGAACCAAACATGTATTAAAATATGGTATTAGCATTTTTGGATTTTCATAGTTGAAATTACTAAAACCTGTACCAAACAAAATATTGATTTCCTTTCCAGGAAAAAAACATTTTTGATTGGACTCTTTCTACCTTAAAATTTTTTTTCTTTGCTGGAGCTAATTGGTAATAACAATAGCCCCAAAATCTGAAAAAATCAGAGAAAAATTAAACATTTTTGAAACAAATTTTCTAAAAAAAATTTGCAAAAATTGATAAAATTTGGCTAAAAACAGGCGCTTTTACATATTATTGGAAAACTAAAAAAAAAGAAAATCTACAAACATAAAAAAAATCAGGGCGGGGTCGGTGCCCGTAAAGACAGGGTTTTTTTTATTTTCGATCCGGCTAACCGGAGGTAGGCTCTTATGTTTAATACCCCATTAACCCGCTCACATTTGAATGGTATGTCGATTCAAATGAAATGTTGATTGGGCATTCCTATGAAAACAGAAAAATATTATGTTGTAATCGGGTGGGGCAAACCTTAAACCCGGTATATGCTGACATGTCATTTGATCCGATTGATTCCCTGTACAAGCCCGAATGGGAAAAGTCCATGGTTTGGAAAAACGTACCACTAAAACTCTAGACTGTATCAAACACCATTTAATTTGCTATATAATTAATTAATTTGATCTATTCTCAACTCACTCACAAAAGCCATTAGTTAACCATTTAGTGTATCATGTAGAAAATGGCTGCTTTGTCGAATTTGGAATTCATTGTTTTTTAAACCCCTACCTTATTCAATCAATTGATTAAATATTGTATGATTTTTCATTTCACTATTCAATGCCTTAGAGTATTCCCTTGACATGTGCAAGAGTTTCACTGAATTTATTCTTTGGAACATGTGTTTTTCACGTCTGCCCCCCCCCCCCCCACTGTCATGTTTAATGACTTTATCCCACTTAAATCGGCACTGGGCCCATTTTCCCAACGATGGAAATTTCTTCAATTTGCTCTCAAATTATAGCCTAGCGCATTGGAAGAACGAGATATATTTTACACATAAAAAATACATACCCCAAAAAAGATAGGAATTGATCTGAGGATAAAGCAATCCAGGGTATTTGGTAGGCCAACTTTTAAGTTTTCCATAACTTTAATGCAACGAATGTTGTATATTACATGAATAAAAAAGTTGACTCATACTCATTGATAATATTAAAACCACAAAGGTTAGAGACCGACAAACAGTGTGCATAGCGTAAACCATGCATACGGCGTACCTTTTCTGTGTTAAAACGCCATATTCGTCCGTCTGCTTAATTAAGTGTCGCCGCGAGACGCTAAAAAATTAAAAAAACTAAAATTAGAGATTGAATGACGCAAGTGTAGGAGCGGGTGGCAGAATGATTAAAAAATCGTTCGGTTTACCCATAAGGAAGCTGATTTGGTTTTAATAAATCATTTTCGTGTGAGGGCCTTTTGTATATAAAAGCTTTACAACCATGCAAAAATAATCGATTTTTGAAATCTTGAGGGCGCACTCTTTTTCAAATGTGCAGTGTCGCTTTTAGGTTTTAGTTTTACAATTATGTCAATGGTTTGTAGATGTGTGGCCCAAATTTCAGAACTTGTAGGCTTGGTAAGTGATTTTATCTCTCAAAGTAGATTCTTATTGAACTCTCGCTATCCCCATGGTTCTCAAATAATGATCCAGCCAGAGATGGTAAACGTCTGGCTGCTTAACTGAATTCCGCAAGGTCCTTGTTTGTTCTGTGGCTCCAGCATGGGCAGCCAAGAAATGTTCCGATTTGTCTGTGTGGTGCTTTTCCCAACCACGGTATTTGTCCTGATCTGCTTCTAGGTAGGCCCCACGTCTGCAAGGAAACCTTAGATCGGGCATTCTGGTTCTCAATCGTTGGAAAAACTTGAAAATATTTTGAGAATGTGTCACCACTAAGTCAGGACTAAAGTTTAGCGGCTGAGGCAAGTTGGTTCCAAAGAATTTGTCGTAACTTTGGGTCTTAGGAACTGCTGGAGAGGCACAAATGAGGGTTCAATGTCTGCCATAATGTTATTAGGTAATAATGTAATACACAACACCACAATTTACGTCTTTCAATTTTGAAGAAAGAGATACACATCAGACGGACATAAAGGATGTAGAATTTGTGCTTTATTTCTCTATTTTTATATCCTTACCACTTTTTTGTTTTCACTTAAGAGACACTGGCACATTTGAAAAATAGTGCACCCTGAAGATTTGGAAAAATTGATATTTTTGCATATCGTTGTAAGCTGTCATATCCATACCCTCACCTGAAATATTAAGACCAAAATTCAGCGCCCTTATGGTTAACGCAGAAAGATTTTAAAATAAAAGACTCAGGGGACATTTTTCGCAGATGACAGAAAGGCACTTTTAATTCAGAAAACCACAAACACCTAATGATTTCCATGGCATGAACCCTGTTTTACTGGTCTGTGACCTTTGTGTGTTTAATACAATGACTATCGTGTAATTATGAATTTCATATATTAGAATGCATTTGTTCATTAATGTTTTACGGCAAACTCTAATAACCCTAAACTGCGGCCGAGAGGGAACGAAAGGCAACGAAACCCTGGTACCCCGGGTGGAACCAATGCTTTTCGTTGCAATCTGGGCGTCAGACAACTATTTTGGTCTCGCAAATGACTTGCCCGCAGAAGGCGCCAATGCTTTTCAATCAGTACAAATGCCCATAGACAATTTCTATTTCGATGGTATATGCGCCACCATTTTCGATAAGCTATTGGTGGTTACTTTGCAAAACGTGCATGACGTAAACCGGAGCAGATCGTAGTCATAAGTAGCGCCACGCACGACTATCTGTATCGTAATAGCGCCACTACGACGACTGGCGAAACTAAACTACAAATTTCAATGCAGATAAGTTACTCATTTTTATTGTTTATGTATTTCACTTTATTTCCCCTGTTTTATTGCCTTTTCACGCGTATTTGTTCGTTGCCTGGGCCGTCTTTCCGGTAATTGGCTCGATTTTTCGTTGCACCTGGGCCGTCTTTCCGGTAAATGGCGCGATTGTTTTTCGTTCATTTGGGCCGTCCTTCCGGTAAATGGCGCTCTATGTGTTTTCGTTTGCATCTGGCCGTTCTGTGACTTTACGCTACGAATTCCTGTGCCGGGAAAAACGGCCGAGATGCAATGAACGCAAGCTTTGGCTCCTCGTTGCATCTGGCCGTTAAAAATAAAAATAGAAATTCGATTGCTTTTCCGTTGCAAGTTTGGGCCGTCGGCCGGCAAAACGACCCGGTCTGGTTAGGGTTAAGTTATCCTATAGCAAATTACCTGGATACTTAGTCCTTATATCTGTCCCTTTCTGTTTTTTGTTAAAAAAAACGTTTTTTATTTTTTATGTTTAAAATATATCTCTATTCGTCCATGCTTAGACTATCATAGGGTGGGGGGTGGGTTGCTACCTCCGGTCTCAAATAGCACACACAATTGCTTCCCAGCTTAAATTCTAGATGAAATAGGATAACATTGCATGGTGTCCCAAATTTGATGGATTGCAACCAACTTTTTTGGCTTAAATTTGGACGCAAATTAAAGTAATATGGCTAATTTAGCGCGCTCTGTGCATTTGATCCCATTTATCCCACACCCCCCGTCCCCACTGGCTTGGTTCACCCCTGGAAGCTTACTGGACAGTACAAAAATAGTCTTGTTTTTTAATCTTGATTGAATCTTCATCCAAATCTATCCCCGGTGGGACTGTTTCAAGCATTTTACGTTACTCGACACAAAAAAAAGATTTGCACTGTTTGCCCCCTCTGTTTGAAAAAGTGACTTTTACAAGTTTTTGTTTTCCCTTGCATATCTTATATGTGATCAAAATTAAGAAATTCAGAGAAGAGGTTAAGTGTGATATGTATAATGCTAAGGTAAGAGTGTCTTTGATTCTTATATGAGTGGTGATCCTGAACAAATTAGATTTGAGCAATTTGGTTGGGGTGCTTTGTTTGTAATTGTAAATCGCGTAACCTTGTAAAGTGTATTCTTGTATTATTTAAAAGAAACCAAGAACCAGAATATTTGCGGCAGGTTGCAGCGCCCACCATCTAGTCCCCGATAATCATAGTGAACCATTATCATGTTTCTTGTACACAAGTTGGTCATGGCCCTAAAATAAGGACATTACTCCCTAGTTTGAGTCTGTCCCTGCTGTCACAGATCAATGTGTGTGTTGGGCTAAGTAATTAGGATATAATCCTTCATCCACATGGCAACTAGAAGGAAAATGAAGCACATTTTAATGAATCAAGCTATTAGGTGAAACAAAAAGTATGGAAGTGTGAAACAGCTAACTTATGATGGTGACTAGGAGAAGATCCAATTAATTTACTGCAGTCCTTTAAGTGGGCTAATTAGAATGATTAGTGGACCAATTTGTGGACTTACGGACCAATAAAGCGAGTCGATAATTCAGGCACTATTGTTGTCATATCCTCCTAATGGACCTCCGTGACCCATCTCAGCACAATAAAATTCAGGGATTCTGGGGATGGGACATGGAGGTCAATCGGGATATGAACATTGTTGTTGCTTATTGTAACAGAGCAGTGCCTGAATTATTGAACTCACTGTATTATAGCTAGTATAGTCTATGTGTCTCAGCAAGGTGTAAATATTAAAGAGCAAAGTGGCTAACCGCAGAGCCCACACTGGAAAGGCTACATTGCATTACCTAATTGTTAGGGGTCTCACTTCCCTACATGTTCATGTGGTATGCATTCATATGAAGACCTTCCAAAACAGACACTGGTTGGCTTATTATCAGAGGGTGTTTTGAGTCAATCCCACAATGCACCAGTTTTGGGAAATTTCACCTCAATAGGGTCATGTGATCACATAAAAATCCTATTCTTAACACATAAAAACCCTGACTTCAATGCTAATTTTAGCCCACAAAGCGTTAGTACTTAGGAACTTTTTTGCATGATTATGAAATGTCGTGTGGTTCTTAAACTTTTGGAACACTTTTTATCCCCAAGTACTGTTATGCGTTTAGTACAGTACGGTATAGGCACATTGCTATGCATCATGGGATTGATTCAAAACACCCTCTGGCTTATTATATACTCTTGTCTCATTTTGGATAACACAATGATGCAACTGCATATTTTAGGTTGTGCAGACTTATACATGCTGTCTTCATCTGATTTTAGAGGCTGACTCGGAGATTTCCCATGGATTGTGCCCTCAATTTTCTAATAAATGATGTTTTTGTATATATATAAAATATGCTTGTCCACATACTAATCACTATGTGAAATAGCTAAGGTCAAATCGATTTGCCTACCAAATAGAATTCACAACTTTGTAATAAAATCCAGATCTGGAATTTAGTTAATCATATGCCTATAGTACTGTATTGTGGTAAACATAACTGTTTACTTTATCAAAACGAGAAATCTGATTCATCTCAAGCTTTGGAAACTAGCATTTTAGGTGGCAATCTTTAGTTCTAGTTAACTATTTTTAATCAATACACAGAAAAGTATACTCTGAAATATCTGAGTCGGCTTTAAGTGAGCTGAAGGGACTGTGAAAACATACGACCAAAGCACAGATATATGAGATATTCCTCCAATTTCATCCTCTGTCGCCCAGCATCGGGCACAATTTGCTAGTCACTGTTATTGTGTGATTGATCAAGTAGTATCAGAATTCACATATTAGAGGTTACCATGTCCAAATTAAGGCAGTCGTCCCTTTAACTACATTAAGGTGATTGCTCGAGACATCCAGCATGATCCACCTGACATTCCCAACTTGATGAACAGGGACATTTAGCTCTATATGGTGAACAGCATCTCGGCTGTGGCCACTAGATTGATTGATTGATTGATTGCTTGATTGATTGATTGATTGATTGATTGATTGCTTGATTGATTGATTATGGTATAAAAGACCCAGAAATACAGTTTGACAACTGAGACATCTGGCATACATCAAACAAACATATACATGGTTAAAAAAAACAAACAAATATAATACAAAACATAAACAAGGATCAAGATAAAATAGTACATTAAATCATTCAGTATTAAGAAGCTCAACAACACTGGGAATGGTAGATTTCCTGTAGCAAACTGTTCTGCATTTAGGAGGGTCCAGTTGTTCTGCACTCCTAAGATTTCGGCCATGTCTGCTTCTTTTCAATGTGGGAAGCATCTCCCTGTGACGCAACCTGAAAACTTCTCTGTTCCCATTGATGTTTTGCATTTTGTTCTTGTGCAGGGTTCGGTTTTTGGTGGCAAAACTTGTTTTTGGTCAAATGGCAAAAACTGGAAACAATGTTTTGACAGTTTTTTTTGCCAGTTTAAACCGGCTAAAACTGGCAAAACGTGGAACAACTAATATTGTCCATCAAACAATGAAAACTATCACAGAAATTTAAGTAGCAGTAAAATACAACTCTTAAATCATTCAACATGTGTTTGGGGAAGAAAAATGTAAAACATCTGTTTTGTAGTTTTGCCAATTTTGTGGTAAAACATTTTTCTAAAAAATTAAAAAAAAAAAAAAAAAAAAAATGTGGTTAAAACCATGTTTTTTCCACTTGTGGCAAAAACCTGCAAACATGTGTCTTGTAGTGTCTTTGATTATACTTTGATAACCACCAAATAGGCAGGAATTATTCGGTTGTTATCATTCCGCACTTAAAAGTAAACCAAACGTACTCAAGCGTTTGCACAGAATCGCACGCCACGCATAATATACAAGCTGCGTCTCTCTCAATTGTTTTTGTTGAACTCCTACTTACGTTCTTCCATATCAGTTAGCACTGTTATGAGGCCTGCCTATAAGTGGTAATCAAACTATAGTAGATTGTAACCCACAATGCCCTGGAAAATGTGGCAGATCAAGTTCTGTTCAATATGAAGGAGCCTCATGCAAGATCTCAAATATGATAAGGCCTATTTTGTATTTGAGTCTCTGTTTAATTGGAGCCAGTGTAGGCCTGCTAATGCAGTGCTTATGTGGTGTGATTTCTTGGTATATAATAATCCATGCAGCTGCATTGATACCAGAGTGATGGATTAAATTGGTATTAGTTCCGGTATTGGGCACTGTCACTGGTGCTTGACTAACATAAAACCGCCTTGCTTTGCGATCAAAGTTATTTATGAAAGTGTATTGCAGTTTTTCAGAAAAGGGCCTATTGCAAATAAGGTCTTATTTTGTCCTTTTCAGATATTTCTTGATGTGGGATGGGGATTGTGGCATTCAGCAAAAATGTTTGCAAAAGGGATTCAGCTACTCATTTATAAATTAATCTCTTCATAAAAGTGAAAGATCGCAGAAATAATGACATTTTCTATTTTGAAATCCAACCAAATGATTCATTTTGGAATGTAAACAAATAGTCTCTTATATGGTGTGAAAACACACACTATGCTATTTCCTGATTTCAAATTCTGGGTCAAAATCGTGAAAGCTGTGTAGTTGCTGTTTACTTTACTGTAGCGTGTTCTTCAGGGGTGTTGCCATATTGAATACCTGTTGGCCGCCACCATCTGGAACATACATAAAAGTGTTATAGCGCCATCTGTAATTTCTTGGGCATTGAAAGCCAAATATGAATCAATACCAAGTGCTTGAAGCCCGGCTTGATTGCCATATAAACCTCAAGTTTTTGTGTCTTTTGTATTTAGGGAGACTCAAGGGTCAAAGCTGTTTGGCCCAAGGATCAGATTTAGCCCAAGGGCCAGATATGGTGATTTGGAAATTGCTTACATTTTAATAAGACATAGGATGATTTCTTATTGACTTGCTTCATACAAATTTTTTTTTTAAAAATCAAAATTTTTGTGCCAAAGAAATATTTTTTTCAGCTTCATCCTTTAGAAGGGGGATATTTGATGAAAAATTTTAACAGTGCAAAATCAATGTGTGCTTTCTATTTAGGGATACCTGCATGAAATCTCTTATTGCAATTTAAGAATTAAAATCTTCCCATAATTCGAGTGTTTCTACAGCATGAATTGAGGATGTCAAAGCCAACTAAAACTCAAAATGGTTCATAAAAAATCGTTTTAACTGACCAGTTTATACATAAAGTACTTAGATAGCTATGTATTTTTATGACACCCCCAAAGTGAAGACCTCAAAGAGATGGGTCCTCTGGTCTCTATGCAATGCGGATCCAGGATTCGAAAAATGTAAAATTACCGGGAGGCTGAAAGGCTGTAAAACTGGTCCAGAAAGCTAAAAATGGGCTGATTTTGCAAGAAATTGCAGAATTACCGGGAGGCGTGGCGCCCCCTCCGGCCCCTCCCTGGATCCGCGCCTGATAGGGTCCACACCACTAAATAAATGCATTTAGCAGCCGACTTCAACCCCAAAATTTCGGTGTTGCAAACGGGCCGGTGAGTCTGGTCTGAAATGGGGGGGGGGAGTAATTCAATAATGTGACCAATGTTGTGTGTGGTACAAAACAAGTAGCTTGTCATAAAAGCCGAGAGTATTTGGAGACTAGCAAGTGCCAGGGAAAAACACTGCTTGGCTTATATTTTGATAAGATTCTGTTACTCCTTTTTTTTTTTACGTGAGGGACTCTCAGGCATTGGAAATAATTAAAACTTATGAGGGGGCGCTAGGACCATATGCCCTTCTAGCCAGGGGAGGCGGCCAAGAAGAGAAATCACATTTTAGCGTTGCCATTGTTTAACCCACAAAAGCTAAATCTGGACGAAAATCTTAATTTTTTATGGTTCCATCAGGGAATATTTTCTTATTCCAAACCGTTGGAGCTGAAGAATCAAACTTCTATTAAGGGTGAGTATGATTTTTATGATGCATAAGGATGAGGACAAAAGTAATATTTGGGTCATGGGATGGTAATACCCATGACTGACAGCAAGCGCCGATTTGGTTTGTGGTTTGCACTCCGGATTGCTGTAATGCTTTTCCATATTATCAGTGAGTTGCTATCATGAATGAGGCTTGGCCACGATCGTCTGGATCTGGCAGTAGTCGCCATTTGATCAAAGATACTGGGTTACGGCGGTCCGGAAGTGTGTAGTCTGTGTTCACAGGCTGCGAAATATCATTATCCAAATTGGTTACTGCGTGAGAGATTAACGTTATAAGTCTCATAGAGAATGTGGTAAAATGAAAGTAAATCTCAAATAATCTCCGTGACAAACGAGGGGTTCTATGGAAGTTTTGGCATCAGAGGGTCCGTTACTATGTTTTTTTAAAATGTATCGTAATTGGGTCTGAACTATAGGAACCTAGCGAGAAAATTGAACGTTTTGGCGGGTGACTTCGGTACTCGCAGACATGGAAAAGTTAACACGCAATCTCTTACGGGGCGAATCCATTTTTCCAACAATCCTTCGGTATTAGTCCAGTCTTGAGAATTTCAACACTGGCACCAACTTTTTTTTTCAATTTTAGAAAAACAGGAATTACGTTACTTACGGACCGCCGTAAATACGTTCAACCCTGAAAATTTGGTGTTTACACAGTGAAAGGATGATGGAACTTGGAAGGAAAAATATGGGGTTCATGTAAACCAGTTATTCATAGTAGAGAAAATTGCATTTTATACTAGGTACATTTACATAAATGTATAGATGGCTTTATGTGTGAATCAATATGTTAAAGGTGCAACAAGAGGATTTCACATATCAGGTGTCCCTAAAAAAATGAAAAGTTTGATTTTTGGACATTATGTAAAAACTTTCATCACAAAAAATAACCCCATATGAAAATTAATTAAGCTGAGAAATGTTTCTTTGGTACAAAAAAGTTTGAAATTTCATTTTGTATAGAGCAATTATACGAATTCAGCATATGTTTAATTGAACTACAAAAATAAGAATCACCTTTTTCTCTCTTTTAAAGGCATTCTGTAGACATACAAGGTAAAAATATACTTGAGGTGTCTAGCATATATGAAATACTATTATGACACAATATATGGTGCCTCAAAATCTCTTGTGCACCTTTAAATTTGATGCTTTATATTACAACTCCCGGGGGGGAGCTAGGGCTAGTCTTAAAATGATTATGTAAAGTCTGTAATATTTTCTCAACCAGTTGATCACGTAACCCCCCACCCATTGATTTCTAAAAGGTTTGTCCTTTTCCACAATTATTAAAAGGGGATGGGGGGGGCCCGATTTAAGGATATGAAGTTTTATCTTGATATAGATTGGCCTTCACTCCAAAAACCCCATCTGTAAAGCTTCGCGCCGAATTTCAATCCGTTTTGAGCAGAGCTAAAAACGTGATTTTGTAAGCCCCGTAGAGTACTGGGTAAAATAAATATTGGTGACCAAAATGGGGCACATTTTCGCTCATAACTTCCAAACCAAAACATCCTTTGGCCCTAAGATTTCACAGGGTAAAAAGAAAATGTAGCTGTCTTTGATAGCAAATGTTGACCACTTCCGGTAAAATCTGGGGCTTTGGGGGCGAGGGCTATTAAGCGATCGGGCCATGGACCTTTAATCCAAATGGGCCGATTGTCCTGTTTGTTTAGTAATATTTATTTCAAATTACTTGCAAAACATGACGATCATAAAATACAAGGAAAACCTCAAATTATAAAAGGCACAAGTAAATTCTTACAAACCAGATCTGAAAATTCCGACATTTTGAGCAAATTGCAAAAGTTGACAGAATCTCATTCCACAGATGAGGAAAGTGAAAAACATAGAATTATTACTTCTATGGCAATCTGTGTAAAAGCCTGAATTATCCCAAGAACTACGATGAATGAAAGTGATGAAAGGAACTAGGTCCTATATTATTAAGAATTTTGTAACCAAAAACCAACCTCTGAATCCTTATCTCAGTCCCACTGTTGTAAGCTGTCGTCTTTTCAAAGATTTCAGCCCAACTTTCTCCTTGGAGGGACCATGCATAAAAGTGTTATAGCGCCATCTGTAGTTAATGTCAGTAAATGAAGAGCTATGGTTCCATTGCAATTATACATAAGATCAATCTTCATTATTTAAACATTGCAGCTGTGATTTGTACTTCAGTTAACAATTAAATACAATCTTGATTATTGGCTCTGTAGATGTACGATGAGATTTTATGAAGAAGAGTTAATTTCATCAAAATCATTCCCTCTAATATTGGCTTAGTCTAAAAAAAAACCCTTGAAAGACATCTAGGTGGGGTGGCTGCAACACAATTGACAATATGAGGCTATCCTTCAAATATGGGTCTTATTTTCAGCCTCCTGGTATTTGAATGACCCCCCTTTTTGGGGGCAATTTTGGTATAGAAATAGGTCACTTTTTCTGAATTTTCTAAAATTTATTTGAAAATTATCAAAATTACCTTGTTCAGGAGCCAATTTTTTTTGAATTTGCTCAAAACAGTCACAATTTTGTGGAAAAAAATTAGAAAATTTGTGTTAAATTTGCGCCACAAATTTGCAGAACAGGGTTTAAGATATAGGTCTCATTTTCAGAAATGTGATTTTTGTTTGATATTTGGACTGGGGAGAAGTAACTGCGATCCGATATTTGAGCTGGTTGAGGTGACGCAAACTCAACCAACCAGTCAGTACACCATTGTGTACACACCTAAGCCAAGGGGCGTACGAGGCAGTCGCTCCAGAGGGGGCAATTCCAAGTTCGTCCCGCCAGAGGGGGCAAAATTCGTAAATCGTCCCGGTGGTGAATTGCTCCAATAAAGTCTGACGTGACAAAATGTGCGCGTTTTCTAGCGCATTGCGAAAATGCCAAATTAATTTACTTAATTTTGCCCAAATTGGGTAATTGGTGAAATTCCCCCCAAAAGAGGGATAAACTGCACAATTTTGAGGCCATATCGTCCCGCTTTTTCGAGAGAGGGGCAACTTGCCCCCCCTTCCCCCGGTCGGTACGCCACTGTACACCAAGTGCTGATGGCTGTTGGCAAAATAAAGGGAAGCAAGCAACCGGTCGAGAGCCGAGAGAAGGACTACAGTGTTTCACTTTACCGCAATTTAAAATCATTTAAGAACATGAGTAGATTTCCAGAAAGAAGCGCCCCCAATTGCGAAACCCAGGTTTATGCATATTTGGAATGCTTTCCAATGATTAGATCACCGCGGTGAAGTGAATAAGCTGAAACGCCGTCTTTATGTTAATAAAATGATGTGACAGAAGTCAAAGCACGGTGTTCATGGGGACGTTACGTATTCAGGCAAGTTCAAATCAAGGTTGCTGTTTTCTTTTGTATTGTTTGTCCAATAAACCTTCGGAACGTTAGTGGTAGGTGAGTATCACAAGCAGATTCTGGGAATTTGAGAGAACATTGTATTTCCTCAAAAATTCCTCCTGTCATTAACTCTAAACTTTGCCACTCATTTATTACAAACGTCAGTTGACGGCCGATACTCCCCATTGTCTATATCAATTGTCAATTTACATTTATCAATACCAATGACTACGTCTAAATTTGGGGCATTTCTTGGCCGCCGCCGCCCCTGGATTACGATAACGATCTTGGTTGCTGTTGTTGTTTCTGCTGACATCTTTTTCCAAGATAGCAGCCCGTCTTTCCCCTTGGAAAGACCTGCACACAAGTGTCATTAGCGCCATTGTAGTTGGAATGACAAATAGACTTGGGGCCAAGGCAAGGCTCAGGCTTCACAATCACAACGTTATGATAGGGTCTAGAGGTCTATGCATGGTTTACGTAGGACATTAACGGTCTGCATTTTGTATTTTAGCAATTTTTTTTTGTTATGTTAAATAGATGTACTCGAAAGGATGAAAAAAGGTGTCTGCAAAAAGCCACCTATTTTTTAACCCTAGAACACAGCTAAGTCTCACCAAAACTCCAATGTGTTAATTGAGAAACCAATGCACGACTAAGTACAGAAAAGTAGCGCTGACGTCATCAACCAAGAATCATATTGGAGCACGAAATCGTGGCCGGCCAGCGCGCCGCCGTAGTAGCGTGCTATCCCGGGTCATGGGGCTGGGGCTCGATGGGCCCGGGGTTCGAATCCCACCCGAATTTGCGACTTTTCTTGTTCCCCTCTTCCCTCACTCCTTCAGTTCCTCCCGGATAGAAACCGACGTCAGGGTTAGGGTTAATGCAAATCATTCGAAGTACAGAATAAATTTCATTATAGGTCTATCATAGTATCTGCCACAATTCTCATGGTCCGAATTGTGGGCATTTTCGAAATTTGGTTATCTGGTGTTTTCTCCCTCATACCTAAGCATTCATCAAAAACATGAAAAATTGAATTTGATGGAAACTTTCTAAGAATTTGTTTTGATAGCAGATTTTCATGAGAAGTTTATCTTCTGATTCACCCAACATATAGGTATGATCAATGAGAACAATAGCCACCTATTTACATATCATTATATGGCCATGTCGGTCCAGGGGATATGCCGACGCCGAATCATGATCTGAAGGTTACGGGTTCGAGCCCCGCTGTGGCCAATGTATTGTGCACTTGGGCAAGGCACTTTACCTCGCCTGCTTCGTCGACCCAAGCGATATTCGGGTAGCTTTCAGGGGGAATATTACAATCAAAGTGCTGATAGGACTGTGTGCTGGCCAGCTGCCGACTAGGTGAAGCGAATTGATTGTGGCGATTCTGATGGCAGGTAATAAAAATAGGGCAACAGCGCTGCTGTGATCTGATGAAATGGGCTTTACACAAATGTTAAGGCAGGAAAGAGCGCATAGGGATCACTTTGTCCACTGTTGTTGTTGTTGTTGATGTCTGTTGTTGATGGTCTGTCGTTGTGAAAAAGGGTTAACATTTGCCTCTGTATATCCAATACTTTGATAGATTTAACCCAACTTGGATGACAGGTAAAAAGGATCCCTCATGTGTTGACGAGGTCAAAGGTCAACACATACCAAGGTCAAAGGTCATGTGAGGTCAAGTTGTAAAATAGGCAGAAAATGTAAAATTGACCTCATTTGAAAAGTGAAGTTCAATTGGAACCAAACTGAGTCATAGGTGCAACATGGGATTCCTCATTTGTTGATGAGGTCAAAGGTCACATATCAAGGTCAAAGGTCATGTGAGGTCAAGTTATAAAATAGGCTGAAAATGTAAAATTGACCTCATTTGAAAATTGAAGTTCAGTTGGAACCAAACTTGGTTTCTATGGTCGTTTACATGCAAAAACCCTCATTGTTATGAGGTCAAAGGTCACATATCAAGGTCAAAGGTCACATACCAAGGTCAAAGGTCATATGAGGCCTATCATTCACAAACCCCGACGGCAGGCGACACAAGCGTCCGAGGACCGATGTATTTTTATATTATGGTATTAGAACAAATTATATTAAAAGCAGAAATAACCAAATTAGATACTACTTTTAAGCTGTTGAAATCACTGACAGTCATTAGTTTAAGAAAATACTCTCACGGAGGAAATTATCCCTGTGTAAAGTATCATTGTATGAGATAAAAGTTCTTTACGCAGAGGGATAAACTACATTTTCATTATAAAATTCTTATTCATAATCTGCATTTTTGTAAGTCACAAATAGTACAAATCCTGAGCTATAGAGCTAGCTGCACGACCCCTCAGTCTCAAATTTGCCAAAGATTGACCCTTTGGGCCGGTTGTCGATCAAGATGCGATACCATTTAGTTGGACACAATAAAGTTTACACAAAAAAGATTTGGTTACAATCCCATATTTTTCCCCAAACATCATTCTCCATTACAGGTTGTTGGAGTCTGGCAGTCCCAAACAGCAGGTAATCTTTCCTCCCAAAAGTGTCCTGGACAGGTGACAGGATTATTTGTGACAAAAAATAATCTCCAGCAAATTTGAAATTTATACATGTGATATATGGCCTTAGGCTATATTAGGCATTCATGGAGGAACCAGATGTGGCATCACATTGAGTGGTGTCAGGGTTGCCAGTTTCAAGGCCTGATGATGTTGCAATGTGGACCTGTGAAATTCTGATTCAATCATTATGATTCAATCATGTAGACATGACTTTTCAGGGTTTATGGTTCAATGTTCGGTGATAAAAGAAATGTTTCAGAAAATGTGGTTGTAAGTTGTGACTATGTGGAGTATAACCCCTTTTTCTGATCACCTTCCTTTCATCCCCCCCCCCCCCCAATTGACACAAGAAGTAGTAAAATTTGATTATCAAAATTTAGGAGGCTGTTTAATTTTCTCATGTTGTCCTGAAATTTCAGCTTTTCAGCTTCCACATCCACTTCTTTCCCAAGGATTGATAGAAGCAATCTTTCCCAAGATAAGAAGCAAAAACTGTTGTTTAATGGTTAACCATCAGTATTAGCACAGATTATAAATTCAAATTCCAATTTTGGAATAAAACAATTTTGATACAGTGGCACACATCAGCTGATGGTGCATCCAGAACATAATATCGAAAGGATATAAATATAAACATAACATTAAGACATACACATTCTATATACAGTAAGTGAATGTTTAGTTATATACAAGTTAGCTCTATTTGAGCCTTACAATTATATATAGTACACTACACAAAAAATGGAGCATGAAAATGTATGACACTGAAATATTTGTTACCTATTACCCTCAATAATTAGCTCTTTTTTCTAGTTTCCAGGCGCGCTTGAGGTAACGTTTACTAAATTTATCAAAAAACTCCTATGGTGTTATCAAAAAACATGTATATATACCATCATAAGAAAGTATTGTTCATCATTACAACCACTGTAAAAACCATTTCCAGAATTGTGAAACTGGTGCGTGGAGTTCATTTTTTAGTTTTGTGTAAAGTGATAGGTGCCTTTCTATTTCTCCAGTACATAATTTGCAGATTCTGTTATCCGATCCGACCATGACTTAAGTTTGTCAAGTGAAGTGTTGGTACGAACTTTAAATTTGAAGTGAGCAACCATATAAAAAGTCAGTTGCATAAAGGAGATAGTTCTCGAGGCGTGGCTTATCTTTGTATTTTGCAATAATTCACGAGTGTTTTCTTAGTTAAGGCATTCTCCAGCCATTTTTTTTCCCAGATTAGTTTTAATGCCCCGACTAAATGATTAAGATTCAGTCCAGTTACGGTGAACAGGGTGCATAATACAAACGTGCATTTTGTTCACACTCTTACTTGGTTGTAAGTGTATGCAAGTTGCAGGCTTCATTCAGGTTTAAGAATATGGTACCACAAATCTGAAAAGACCTTAATGATTAGCTTATCTGTATGTGGCAATGACTGGAAAAGTAGGGTCTTAAAATTGTTTTGAGTGGCCAGAAAAAAAAATGAGAGAGGTTTTCCTATCATAGGACACTAAGGATGCAAGCATATAGCATGGTGGATATGTGTTTGGAATTATTGGAAATGTTAATTGATGCCGTAATTTTGTTAATTTAGCGAAGTAAATAATTTAAGCAAAAAATTGTTGAGAGAAGAAAAACAAAAATTCTGAAAATCAAAAAAATAGGTAGCCAGTATCATGTACTGTAAAAAAGCAAACAAAAAACGTCACAATTACCAGGGCGGCTGAAAGGCTGTAACTTGTCCAATATGGCTGATTTACAAGAATTGCAGAAAGTTAACGGGGGGGCGCGAGCACCCCTGGATCAGTGCCGGCTGGGGGGGGGGGGGGGGGGGGGGGTCTTTTTGGCCGTGGACAGACTTGGTGTGAGTATATCCACTTTATAGAGAACACAGGCCTGTATACATAAATGTATAACAATAATGGGGGGGGCTTCTTTTTGGCATGTTTATAGACTTTCTGTGGCTATACTCCCCCCTTATAGAGACCACAGGGCTACTACCATTGGGGATTTCTGCGACTTCATTGTATAGTTGAGATTCGTGATGACACGAAGGCAAATCCCAAAATTACCAGCAATGTTGGGTACTCTGCCCCCCCCCAATCACAGTGGTATATTGCACTTGAACACAACATATAAGTATTATAATCTTAACTACCGGAAAAGGAACAAGTGAACTTCAAGAGAAATTTGGACTAAACACACTCAACATGCAACTGGGATAGGGTAAAGTAGCTGCACAGCTGTATGTCCTAGACAGCTGGAACAGGCAGGGGTGTGATGACAAGATGTACCTAGGCAATCACAGGAGGTTATGTAAACAGCACTCCATTTGAACAGATTTTTGTACCTGCCTGGTAATGAGCTCTCTGTCAACAATTGTAAACTTGACTTGTCATGGTTTACCTCCCCCCCCCCCACATTATATAAAAAAAACTCATACACACACACAAGAGAAGATATCAGTAGCTTCCCACAATCATTGCTTCCATTTGAAGGTTTTTTTGTGTACATGTAGCTTTGAATCTTTAGAGGGATAAACCATTCTTAAAAATGAAAAGTTGTGATCAGTACTGTCAAATTAACCATGTTTCACCATAACGCTTATCACATAGTAACTGTACAAAACATCCATTGGAAGCAATGCATGTGGGAAGCTACTGGAATCTTCTCCACACACACACTTTTCACATCTACTCTACTTCTTCATTCCTTTATTTGAATTTGAAGTCTTGTTTTATAATGGCCCTGAGATTTTTGCTTCTTGTGTTTCGGCTGAATAAGCTTCACTGATGGCCTAGACTCCTTTATCCGACCTGGAATGGGATGATTGAAATTTTGTTGCTTTTTCGGTAGTCTTTGTTTGGTGAAATTTGGCAGCATGTGTGAGGAGCTTAAGCTGAAGTGTACCTTTGTGAGCCCACCTCAAAGAGTGTCAAGTCATCAGTCCCTAGCTATGCATAAGCTGTTCTCTGGTGTTTGCAATTATGCATGACTGGTCCATGAGCTGCCATCTCCTCATAGCAGTGTGTTGAATATTCATACATTTTGACAACATTTTTTAAAAAAATCAAAATTACGAACACTAGTTCCTTCTTAAACCCACATATTCATCGTCAGCGTTTTTTGAACTTTTAATTACATTTAGATATTTTGTTGTAACTTAAACTGCCTACAGACCCTATTTCAGAAGTTTTTAAAAACACGTTTACAGGCAACGTTGTAAATATTATCCTTTTGTTTTATAAATTTTAACTGTTCCAAACCTTGCTTACCACCACACATTATATATTACTATGAACCGGTACATAAATAAGCACCAGCACATCCTTCATCTTCAACATTTCATTATTTTGCTGATATGTTTATTAAAACAAGATGGGGTAGCACTAGTCCCATGAAAAATTAAAATCCATTGTAAATTAACTAGGCGGTGCTTGTGTTAACTACTGCTTTTCCTAATTGACTAACACAAAGAGCCAGGTGAACCAAGTCTAATCATGCTAATACCAAGTTCCCTTTTTTCATCAAAACACTGCGCGCAATTGTGTGAACGGACGTCAGCCGAGTCCTATTGAACACGGGCAAATTAATATGAAGAGACGTATGCTAATCGCAATTTTCGAATGTTTTTAATAAGTGTTGGGTAAACCAATTTTGGATGTGAATGAATGTATTTACCCTAGAAGATAGCGCCAACAGAAAGCTGCAGTTTGATGTCACATACAATTGCAAAATAATTCACATGTTACGTAAAACAAACAGGGGGAGATGGAAGTGGACATGTTCTACTTCCTTTCAAAAAATAGACATTTTAAAATTGGGTCATTTTTGGTTTCAGAATAAAATAGCGGATGTCATTTTTCTGGAAAATACGATGAGGTGTAGTTGCTCACAAAAATCAAATTGAAATTCAACCAATCATAATATTACTTATAAGTACTTCAATTAACATGTTTGAGTCTCGATCGTAAAGTTGTTCGTTCATGTAACGAGATTGGACTAACTCTCCGCAAGACGGGGATCAGAAACAGAACTGGCGAATGACTTCATTATCGAAGCTACCTACCGACTGACTGTAACCTGTTCATGCTAAGATTGAAGGTCCCCTGTGGAAGGGTATAGAAAGTTAATGACTTGGCAATTGAACCATTACTGGCGAGCCCCAAACTATCAACCATAGTCGTAAATCTGCCACAGAGTTGTAATTCTTGCCCATTGATAGTTTGGTGAACTGTATATATTTATATTCACCAATTGGTATTAAAATTGATTTGGCTAAAAGGTCCCAACTTGGATGGTATACCACATGCACATGGTCCTCTAAAGAATCTTAGTGTAAACTATGAGAGATTTCCAAAATGAACATTTTTATTTTGTCCTTTCTTTAGGATAAAAACAAATACATTTGTCGCCAGAATTTCTATAATTCTAGAGCAATGCAACCCTTGTAGTGTCTGTGGATTTTTTAACGACTTGGTGCCAACTACTTCACTCATGGTCTTGCAGTGTACACATTATATAGGCCTGTGCTTAATTTCTCAGTTGGGACCTTCACAGTTAGAGTGAAAAGGTTTTTAATGGACCTCTCACTATGATATGTGATCCATAGGGTTAAAAGGGTCAAAGGTAAAAGGCAATTTGTACAATGGGCAAGTATTACCAATAGCTAACCATCATGTTTGCTCCAGTAAGCCTTTAATTAATAAAGGTCAGTGGTGACCCTCTGTGTTGTGTGACCTACGGTAAGGATCACAGGTCACAAAGGGGTCAAAAATTTTAAATTTGTAATTTATGTAATTTTGTTTCTGTGTGTATTTTGTTCCGTTTAAACATATTACAAATTGCTATACTATCAAGTTTGTCCTTAGTACCCGTCAAAGGTGACCTCTCTGTGGACCTTTTCTTTAAAGGGATTAGCAGCGATTTGCTAATCAGAACTCGAAAAATCATAAAATTCATATTTTTTATATTTTTTTACTGGTCATGGAATGCGAACATATCCTGTCAGTAGTTGGCTTGCAATCCGCGTATTAAACTACCAGCAGCACTTTTTATCTGATTCTGTAATTTCTATACGTGCATAGCAACTTCTGACCTTTAGATCAAACAAGCCTTTCCTTGTGAATATCCAGATTTTTCATCGTGATATTGGTGGGCACCATGATCAATACAGTTTGACCTCAAACACAAACGTTATTGATCTTTGTTTATTCTGTACGGTGTAAACCACAATCAGCTGCTATGCAGATTTTTGAGATGCCGTCGCGTATGTCTATTTGGGGGAGACGGTAAGACACATTTTCTACAAATCTTCACATTTTTTTGCACTATTTGTGGTTTGTTTGCAGTTATAATGGAATTGTACACATTGTCTCTGATTTATAGTTAAAAAAATGGCATTCCACTTTTTTTCGATCCCCGCAATTAATCGTTGCTAATCCCTTTAAAAGATTGTGGGAATCCCCATCCTTCCAATTCGAGCCCCCTATTCCACCCATAATTAACATCCAAAACTTTCCAGAATTATGTTAAAAAAAATGCAGTGCAAATATTGACTCTGTTTAGACACGATCATTTGTTTAAAGAGTAACATAAGAGCAATATTTTGGTTTTTCATATTTCTCCAGAATTAAAAAAAAAATCAACATTCTCCTTTTTTTTCCTCTTTTCATCATTTTTTTGCTTGTCCTTTTCTCCCCCTCGCCTTTTCCAATCTTGACCTCCTCCTGCTTTCCTGTCTTTAATGTGTCATCTCTGTTTCCCAGTATCACCAATAGTGTACACGGTAAAAAAGTGGTGTCTTGGCACTTTGTCTTTCAATAATGGAAAATATCAGAAATATAAAATCAGACGGTGTCGCACCCATAGATAAACACTCTAATACGTGTCCTGTGGAGCCAGGTTTGGGAGGTATCTCTAGCAAGACCAAGGTGCATCTCAGCAAGACATCTCATAGAAAATTGTCCTTCATGCAAGACTGGATAAAAATCTAAGACCTGTATTGAGCTAGTTCCCCCACACAATTTGATGAATGTTAATTGAGGCATTGTATCTTGGATCGTGTCTTAAGTGAGACACGATACTATTTTCAAGTTTTTGCAAGATATTCTCCAAACTTGTTAAAACACCATTCTCAATTAGGCCTACTTGCGTGCATATATATGCCAGTCTCACTTCCAAATTCTTTGCCTGAGGTTGCCTGGCCTTATACCCACTGCTTGTTTGTATAGGTAATTTGTATGGGGAGTTTCTTGGAGGTTTGCAGCCATTGTGGGCTTTGACTTAAGTTGGGGGATCAACTTGGTGAAATTTGTTTTACATAGGAATGGGCCAAGGTTTGACACCAACACCAACACTAAATCCAGCCCGGGTGTTCTGTAGGCATCAGAAGGATTGAGGTATATTCGAAAGAGATTTGTTCAATTGAAAAGAAGGTAACCTCTTGGATGGGAAAGCCAAGGTGTAACAGCAAGAAAATAAATTGGACCCCCCCCCTTTTGCTACTATAAAGTGTTGGGGAGAACGTGTAAAGTGGAATGCTTATAACTTGTGTTTATCTTCTGTTAACAACCTGAATAGTTGACAGCGAGCTTCAGTGGTTTCTTATGGTCCAGGGACTAATTGGTCCACTTTTTCCTCCAGGGTAAGCTTTGACCATACCTGGGAAAGAGGTCTCGACAATGTGAACTTGGTAATGAAGCCAACCAGAGAGGTAATTGAAACTTCTTCAGCTCTAATTTGTCAATTACAGTTTTTTTGTCTTTGTCCAGTTTTCCATGTTGTCCCGGACTCCTTGACCAATTTCCATCCCACTTGGTGGTGGTGGTGGTAATGATGACGACGATGACAATGACGACAAACCGATATGATGCATCGTCTCCGGGCAGCACCCCTGAGCCTACACTTTCAGATTTTGACCACCTGTTTTCCCACTTAAAGGTGCAATGAATATTTTTGAGGCACCCAAATATTGTGCAAATAGTAAGTTCATGTAGAAACACTCATAGATTTCTTTACCTTGTATTGGCCTAAGCAGGAATGTCTTAAAAGAGAGAAAAATTTTTTTTTTTTTAATTTCATTATATTTCAATAAAATACATTTTTTAGGATCCCTCATATGTGAAATCTCTTGTTGCACAAACCTTTAAAGTGACAAGAGGAGATTTTTTTAGGATTGAAATTTCTCTCCTCAAATTTTCACTGGATCGGTTGTAAGACCACTACCTAGAACTTTTGGAAGGTTTAGTGGACAAACAGTGCACAAGAAAACCGCAACTTGTTTTGAACTTGCAATTGCCTGCTATCGTAATCATTCCCATGCACCATGCTTTGGCTTTCCTTACGTGCACGACAGAAACTACTAATCATCATATTATTACATAAAGACGGGGTATTCGGCTTATTCACTAAGGTGTGATCTAATACATTGGTAAGACATCACATATGTTAAAAAACCTAGGTTCGAGAAAAAATGGGGTGGGGGAGCGCTTTCTTTCTGGAAATCTCATGTCTCTTAAGCTTCATAAAACTAGCCTACAGAATGTAGATTAGACAAAACCAATGCGTTGTCTGTTGTTTCATTGCATGAAGTGAGGACCCAATCGAAGTATCAATCCTTTATACAAAGACAAACAATGATATATTGCAGGCGTAGGTTTCGTGTGTCAATTTTGTGGAGACCTGCCATAGGAAGGAAGACACAGAGGGATCACTTTGTCCACCTTTAGTTGTCTCTTCTGTTGTTGATGATGTTGTTGATGTCGGTGTGGAAACAAGGGTAACTTTGCATGTAATACCACACATACTGTGATGGATTTAAACCAAACTGGGTCCAACAGGTGCTACATGGCATCCCCACTGTTGATGAGGTCAAAGTACATGCCAGGTCAAAGGTCATGTGAGGTCAAGTTGTAAATCGGTGAAAATGGTAAACTTGACCTATTTGAAAAGTTGAAGTCAATTGGAACCAAACTTGAATCATAGGTGCAACATGGGATCCCTCATGTGTGATGACGTCAAAGGTCACTGCCAACGGTTCAAAGGTTAATGGATGTCAAGTTGTAAAATAGGCTGAAAATGTGTAAAACATTGACTCATTTGAAAAGTTGAAGTTCAATTGGAACCAAACTTGAATCATTGGTGCCACATGGGAACCATCATTTGTTGATGAGGTCAAAGGTCACATATCAGGTCCAAAGTCATGTTAGGCCTATCATTCAATAACCGCGACGGAAGGCCGACACAAGACGGTCCGAGGAACGATGTATTTTTTCAACGAAAAAATTGTAAAAATCAAAATATTTGAAAATGTCATTTTTAATGTACATTGGGTATACTTATAATCTAGGCAATCTTCATGGGGACTTTCCAAACTGGAAGATGTTCTGATAAGTTAACTCAAATCGACAAATTACGGACCATTCCAGGTCCAATTCCATGAAGGGGACAGCCTCCTTCAAAATTTAATGATTTGTATTTTTGCTTAACCAATCTTAATTTTTTTTTATATCAAGCAAAGGTGCAAATTTATCTGGTGGACGGAAATCAAAAGGAAATCAGTTAAAATGAAAGATGTGTTACAATTTTACAAGATAAATTTACTTCAATACTTCTTCCAACCATAGGTCAAATAAAGTTTACAAACGAAATAACGTTTATGGGCTGCGTCCTGCGATGCAATCGGATTCCCGATTGTTCTAAACGATAAGATGCTTTATGGTAGCACCCTGGAAGACTACTATGATGAAATTTATCTTCGTGAGACTGAATTTTGGGGCAAATCAGATGCTTTGGAATGAGGTTCCTACACAATTCCCCAAAGCTTTGCTCCATAGTCAAAAATTGGAAGTTGGGGAAGTTTGTATTTTTTGTAGCCAATTTTATAAATATATTTTTTTAGAGGGGTGGGCCTATATGACATGATTCTTCTTAGCAGAACATGATGAAGCGAAACTCAATCAATGCACGCGAGGATCAAGTAAATGATATACAAAACGAGCAAGTAAAGACAAATTATTATAAAATGTAATATCCAGCCAACTCATGAAGGTAAGGCGACTGGTACACATTTGGCTAAGCGCTTCCGATGTTCCGTCTACAGACGAGATACATGATGACGATGATTGATGTATGTTTTATTTGGCTATTTTGCCCAAATTCGGGGTTATTTTTGCCAAACTGTTTTAAGATCTATTGTCAGAGTATTAGTAGTAGCAAATCTAAAGTTTTAATCAGTTTTGTCCTGCTGAATGGGCGGGGGTGGCATGATTCACCTCACACTTGCAGAAACTGCCCGTAACTCCCTCCTTCCACTTCACACATTCAATGCACCTCATCCTCAACCAGATTCTTTGTTTAAAATTCTTACAAATAGTACATAGATTCTTTTTATAAGGTGAGTGGGCTTGCTACAAATTGTTAGATATTGCGGATTAAATGTTTGACATTGTTGGAAAAAGGTTTAAAGGTCATGCCAGTGCTAGGGATGAGTAAACCAGCACCTACATCGACTGCCAAAATGTCCCGTACAGCTAACCCTAGGAGATTTCTGACCTTGGGTATAATCCCCCTCAGCCATCATCACATTAGTTGCAATCTCACACATGGGTAGAAAATGGTTATGATTCATAAAGCAAAATGGCTACAGGGGTTTGGCTGTTAGATGTCAAGCATGGTCCCCTGAGAAGATGCGCACACATGGGAGTGGGGTATTGAGGTCCTTCAGAACTTCAGAAGTATCTCCCACTTTTACGAAATCATCCACCCACTTTAATGGTTTGTTGACTTTGGGGAAAGCTTTTGTTGTACTCTGGTGGAGTAATATGAAAACATTGAATCAAGAAGGGATTCCTTGTAGGGGACTCTTAAAATGAGCAGGGAGAGCGACATAGAACTCTCCTGGACTTTTAAGTGGGAGCAATAAGCAATAGATGAGCAGCTCAAAACAAAAACAAAAAAATTGTTTCAAGCAATCAACTTGAATCAAGAGGATCTAAAGAAATATTTAAATCTAAGACATGTCGGTTGCCCTTATAAGGAGACTAAAGTATCCTGCCAACAAAGCATTTTAAGATCAGTCCAAAAACTGGTCCCCCTAAAAAAATACAGGGTCACGGACACAGACTATGGAGCGCGAATTTCTAAGGAGGAGAGCTTCATATCAATCTCCTGTAAGTATTTAAGGAGAGGATTAAGGAGGAGCAATTGCTATGTCGCGCGCATTAAAAGGCAGTAAATGATGGTGGTGGATGAAGGGGAGGGGATAAGTGTTTATAAGGGCAAGGATGAGTAGATGGGTAGGTTGGGTGTCTGCGTTGTTTATGTAAAGGTTTTGGCGGCAGTATTTAAACATGGTAATGTGAGGGACTTTTTCCATGTAGAATGAAGTCAACAATTGTTAGCCCACATGGCTGAAAAGCCTGGGGGTTCTGTGATAGGCACGTCCGTATGTATGTTTTTTTTTGTAGGTTGTGTGTGTGTGTGTGTGTCCAGTTTGGTTAGGTTTTCGTTTTTCACACCACCTTTGAAAAGTCTGATTTACACCAGACTTGGTGTTTGTTTTTTTGTAAGGGCAATAGGGGTTCCTTCATGTGTGATGATGTCAAAAGTCATCGACCAAGGTAATAGGTCATCTGAGGTCATGTTTCCAGACTGCCATCTGCCAGGGGGAGACGACAATTAGGTTATTAACGATTTAGGGTTTGGAATTTAGGTTTAGGATTAGAGTTAAGGTGAGATGGGAATAATAAAGTGGTTGTTGAATCTGGTTGATCAGGGGAACGGAATAGGTGGGTTGTAGGGTTTCCGGGGTCTGGGGTTTAGGGTTGGAATTAGGTTGTTGAATTATTGGTAATTCATGGTGAATTCAAACCCAATATTTCGAGCAAAGAGGGAGGAGGTTTGATGTGTTGGGATTGGTGTTGAGGGTCGTGGGGATTTTTATTTTTGTTTTAAGGCATGGTAAGGGTTAATTTTATTTTAATGTTAAAAAAAATGGGGGTGGTATGGTGAGGAGTAAGGATGAATCTTTGGTTGGGTTAGGGTTATTTGAGGGTTGGGATGGTCAACGGGTTGGGTTTAGTTTTTAAGTCATGGTAATGGGCTAACATATTTGCAGGCAAAAAATTTTTAAAAATACGTAAGGGACAGAATGAAATTTTAAAGCCACAATACGTTGGGTTTTTTCCCCCCACCCAAATTACAAAATGAGACCATTTTGTCTCTAAAATACTTCTGTTAAGTCATATTAACACCTTAAACAGACACTTAGGCATTATGACTGTTTCTACGTCTGAAAAAGTCGGATCCCAACTTTTAATTAGCAACAAAGCATAAAAATACGCATTTCTTGACAATACGGCAAAAGCTTAGCCACTGCCGGAGTCCTTTACTACAACAATTTCAATACAACAGTGCAAATAAGGGCTTTGGTGAAAATGGGGTGTGATATGTTTACATTGGAAGAAATGCGATATTGTCTTTAGTTAAAGTTACCACCTTATCGGACTCATCTGGAGAGTCCTCAATGGACTTGTAGCCCAACTTTATGTGTTCATGATGTATAATCCCTAGTCCTGTTGAACGAACCTAGTTCTCATGCTCGTCCCCAGGCAGAAATTGATTAGTAATAATCGATTCGTGGAGTCGAGCACGCTCCACCTGCTCAAATGATTCTCTAACTCTGATAGACATACCTACACATCCATGTGTAAGTCAGGCTTATCCATCGCGATCAATACCAAATCGGATATTTTAATAAACATACATTCCTTGTTTGCATACAGGCCGCATGTCCATGCATATTTTTGACCTGGCACCCACGATGGACCGACCCGAAATATCATCAATGATTGTGAACCCTTGATATGGGTTTTGAGTACCTTACTAGCAATGCTTAAAAAATTGACGACTCAATAAGTTCTTGATTCATTCTTTTTATCAAGTCATTATTACGTTCTTTTTTGTGATTTGTGTGTTCTCTGACGGACTAGTCTACTTCTCGGATTACATATTCAAAATAGTTTTGCCCGTTGATGCTTCAGTTTTAAAGTAGTATTGACTTGAGTGATTGCTTGTCTTACATGAAGAGAAATAGTAACACTTATTGGTCTCGTGGGTCCCTATGTTTTTTATAGGAAATTCCACTTATATTTTTAGATCAATCTTTGTCCCCTGATCGTATGCTAACCAATGTTTGAGCATTAGAAATGAGATAATTGAGAGGCTTTAGTTTTAAAGAAAAACACTTTTATTTTTTTTATTTTTTTTATTTTTTTTATTTTTAAGACAATTTGGATGTGATGAGTTTGTTCAATTTAAAGAAAAAAAGTTACAACCCTGGGTCCTTACCCTTAGACTGTTGTTATCCCAGGAGGAAGGGAAGGGGTAAAGGGAAAGAAGGTAAAGAAGATTGGACATTTTGGATGGATTCGAACCGGGGACCCCAGTCCTTGACCAGGGATGGCAAAGCAGGAGGTGTTTGACCAGCGATTTTGTGCCCAGATGTGTCAGTGTTTGTATGATGACGTCATCACATCTTTCTGGACTTGGTTGCCATTCTAGCTCAGCTCAGTGAGTTTGGGCGAGTTTTGGGCATGTGAGGCCCGGGGGGGGGGGGCACTGACGTTGGAAAGAGGTACGGTTATTGCGGACCCTTACAGACCCCCCTTTTCGCGTCTCTCACCGTTCCCAAGACCCCAGTTGAAGCATACTTCAGTTCTTAAGGTCCCTTTTCCGAAAATTTTGGCCTTCAAAGCCAAATTTTTTAGCCAAATTTCAGCGCCCAAGCTGCAATTTCTCAAAATTTTTAGTACCAAGCCCCTACTTTCGGAGACAAAATCCGTTCCCAAGCCCCAGTTCGGAAATCGGGGCCGCACATCCCTACTAAAAAAAGTTGAGTGCCCCCCCCCCCCCGGGATGTTAGGCCTTATTATTCTGTTATGACGTCTCGTAGACCTCTAAGGTCAGAAATACCGTTCAAACACAAATAAACGAGCCTTGTGCACAAGTGATCTAAATTTTATATTTTAATGATTTGTATGGTCAAGAATTTGGTATGTCCAAAACAACATTACATATATAATTTACACACAAGTGTTAAGATTACTTAGGTTTACAGGTGTCCCTGTTACACTTGCAGTTCAACGATGATTGTCCTCACAGCGAAGACTTCAAAAATGACAGCATGCAAAGTCACTTAAAATCCACGGGTAACAAAGTCCATGGGAATCTTCTCATCCTGAAGTACTTTGTCCAGCAGTTCAAGATGACAAGGTTACATAAGTCCCTCGACAACACTAATATTCCACAGTATATCAGTCCAAGATAATCACCATGATTTCTATCTGTCCACATTTGGAATCCTATTTTGATTCCCAGCACTTCGGCTTCAATGACGACATATAAATATTACAGCACTCGGCTCACATGGAATTGAAAATAAATCTACTCCGGGACTGTGTGGAGCATAAATCTACCATTATTGTAGATAAAACTAGCTATAAACCATACTGTATAGCTGATTACAACTGCTGACCAATCTTCTGGCCAAGTTCTCCTTCAATATACACAATATTTCATAAAGTTCCCTAGTCTTAAAATGATATTACCTAAGAATCATGGCATAAACATAACCTTGCATTAGCTGACAATTGAAATCCACATTAATTTACTTTCTCTGAATCAATCACTTTCAATATATAACTGGGGGGAGGAAATTCACTGAATCTTCCAATGTTTGATCTCAAAGCATAACAAGTTGACTCAGTTTCTAAGACATCTTGGGAATTCCCCACTCACCTGTCTAGTTGTCACCAACAGGTGCATCTTGCAAAAAACAAACTAGGGATATTCCCCTTTTCCTCTTTTATAGTAAACAAAGTACTTTTCCTGTGAGAAATCTTTTCTCAAATAAATGAGAAAAGAATATTTTTTAAAAGTTTATCAGAAAATGGAGGCTATTAACAGTACCTCTTACCTGAACAAATGAAGAGATAGACCCTAACACTGTTCTCATGTCTTGCCTATCTCTGGGGGAGGAAGGGAAGGTTAAAGGGATAGAAGGTAAAGCAGATAGGACATCTTGGTGGAAATCAACCAGGGACACCCCCTCCACCCAACACCCTAGCCATGACCAGGGGATGGCAAGCCATGAGGGGTCGCTGGCCGGCCAGCAATTTAGTGCTCAATGTGTGTTCTATGATGACATCATCAAATATTTTAAAATCATCAAAAAATACACAAATAGTTGTTTTGTCCACCTGAACCTAAAGGATTTTAATGGGTAGATCACACATTTTTACAGAAACAGGTCAAAGGCCATCTAGGGGTCATGACTTGCTTTAAATCCCAAGGTAAACAGCGCCATGAAGTAAGGGTCAACCGATAATTGTATCGAGAGCGTATGGGGCCGATATTGCCAATTGGTAAATATTGGACGGTGAAAAGGGGCTTCCTTACTGATAATGTGTATGATATCCGGTAAAAACCAACGCAAAAGCAATGGTCTTTTTATGCTGAAAATTGAGGTTTTGGTTTCTTATACATAATGCAGTTTGCCGAAAACATGGGAAGATGGCTATCAATATCCAATTGAAATTTTTGTATTAAATTATGGTTGCCACCAGAAGGTAACCCATCAGGGCAGAAATAAATTAAGAAATTAATAAAAAAACTATTAAAAGAGACAATGGCACATTTGAAAAATGTGACAAGGCTAGATTTTCAAATTTGATATTTTGCCCCCTTGTAAAGTTGTATTACATTAGCCCTCACCTGAAATTATAAGCCCAAATCAGCGCGCATGGGTAAACAGAACAAATTTTATACAATAATCACTCTGGCGACATTAATCCGGGGGGGGGCACTGCGACCAAAATTGGGTAGGGTGTGCGTACACAGGGTAAAAAAATCGACCCATATTTATAGTGAACCAAATTGTACAAAAAATATGACCCATTTTATAGTTGTTTCCGAAATTTTGACCCAATTAATATAGTTGGCTTTGAAATTTCGCACCAATTTAATAGTTATTTAATAAAAGTTAAAAAAAGCCAAATTTAAAAAAAAAACTTTTTACCAAAAATCAGAAAATCAACCACCATTTCAATTGTGCTTTTAAGCGAAGATCTTGAAAAATCGACCCATTTTCATAGTTATACAGCCCGACCAAAAATTGAAAAATGGACCCTTTATATAGTAGCAATTGACCTCAAATCAAGTTGAACCATCTTTATAAGTAGCCTGGTGGGATAAAATGCCCATTGTTATCGTAAGTTGTGAAAATGTGACCCATAGCGGTGGCACATATGTACATACCCTTTACCAATGAGTACCCCCGGGGACATTAATTCAGCATTATGGTGCGAAATGTATTTAAAACAGAAAATTATAGGTCCGAGTTGATTCTCACGGCATGGACATTGTTTGAACAGTCTGTGACCTTTGTGTTTAATATCAATGAGTATGAGTTCTGATATTAATGCAATGACACGATTGTTGATTAAAGTTACGGCAACTCAAAGTTAGCCTACAAATTAACTGAATTGTCTTTAGCATCTTAATTTATCCTATCGTTTTGGGGTATTTATTTTGGTTGTAAACCTATCTCTTTCTCCAATGGTCTAAAACTATCATTTTGTGAGGCAAATTGAAGTAATTTACATTTATTCATGTTTGTGAAAAAAAATGTGCCGTGCCGCTTTACTGCTTGGGAAGTAGGTATTAATAAGGTCAAAATGTAGACCCTCCCAATAGACTGAACAGATGTTTGTTATTAATTTGAAATTTATTTTGATACTGGTACTCTAAAGCGATTATTATATAATATAAATACCCAACAAATCTTGATTGGGAATGGCCGATATTAAAAATGTAATATCATGATCGGAAGGAAGGTGTTTCAGTAGCTCTGGCTCTTTAAATTTCACAAAGGGTTGCCGAGTGGCCATAACTGTAATATGTTCAAATGGGGTTTGTAACTGTGTTTCACCAAAGTATACTATGAATTACCATTTGCTGACTTTGCTTTTGACAATGAGACTGATTTAAGATTCAGTTTAATGCACATAGTTTAGGACGAAATATTGATACAGGGTGAGTCAAAAAAAAAATGACCCTGATGTGTCCGCCATTTTGAAATTTTGTAAATAAAATATATCTTAACATATGGGGGATCATAGGAAAGCTTGTTTCATTGATCTTTAATTTGCTGGCCAAAGGATAATTCCAATGATAAGTACATGCCGAGATCATTCTTTGAATCAAAGTGGAAGTTTTCCCCTATCCACGGATTCCAATTTGAATGTACGGGGTTAAATGACTCCCCAAAATCATGATAAGGGTATGTGTATGTTTATGTCAAATAAAGAAGTATCTTAAAGGTGTAAAAGCCAATGAAAATGGTAAGTTTTATAAGAAACATTTTTTTTCAAGATGTGGCATATTTTGGTCTGCAAATACAGACAATACTTTAAACCTCAAAATGTTGTCACCGATGTCTGTTCCTTCATATGGTATGATTCATTCAACTCCTCCAGAAACTGATACATGTATCAAGTTAATTTATTTTTCAAATGATTTTTATGAGTGATGAGGACGTAGAAATGTTAAGAGGGCATTGATGGTAATTGTGATTGAATTTTGTGGGATTAAATAGCGCCACATTTATTCTGCAGTCAATAAATAGTCTGATTTTCTTCTGGACACTGATTTGCTTCTCTGAACGTCATTCATTTTAATGTGAATCCGTGGACAGAGCGCAAAACAGACTACTTGATTCAAACCACTGCAGCTCGGTCTATACTCAACCGATGTAAACGATCTTTGCGACAAATTAAAGATAATGAATTAGGCTTTCAGTTGATACCAAATATGTTAGATATATGTTACCTCAAAATTAAAAATGGCGGATACAATCAGGGTCAAGTTTTTTTTTACTCACCCTGTAGTAATGTTTCAAATGTAATTGTTAACAATAGCACCATGGTCTCTCAAAATACTCCACCTTGCAGAGCTCATTCTGTTTGTGCTATTTGTAATAAATTTGTCAGGTCTCAACAATCATATATTTCATGTAGTGTGTGCACTTTAGATTTCCATGTTCATTGTATAAAATATGCCTCTAATCCAAATGTAAATTCCTGGTGCTGTGACCAATGTTTTTTCAATGTTACTAACAAGGAGTTGCCCTTTTCCAATTATGTTCTTGAAAATGAAGTTGCTATAACTGGCAAAGGTCTCAAGATAGCTCATCTTAATGTTCGGAAACTAGTTAAAAATATTGATAATATTAGAATTTGTGCATATACTAATGATATTGATATATTTACTTGAGTGAAATGAGGTTAAATAGTGATATTGATGACAGTGAAATACATATTTCTGGTTACACACTTTATCGTAAAGATCGTATAAACAGAATTCGTGGTGGTGTAGCATGTTATGTAAAAAATAAATTTATTGTACATGAAAGGGCTGATATTTTGGCCGATGAGATAGAAGCACTATGGATTCAGTTAAATTTACCTTGTACTAAACCCATTCTTGTTGCTAGTGTTTATAGACCACCTGACTGTAATAATGAATATCTTGATAACTTAAGTGATATTATTACAACCACTACTGCATCTAATCCTAATCATGAATTGTTTTAGGTGACTTTAATTTAGATTTACAAAACAAAACCAAGCTCAGAAAAATCAATAGTTTTGCAAATAATTGTCAACTTACCCAACTTATTAATGAACCTACTAGAATAACTGACACTACTGAAACAACTATTGATCTTGCATTTGTATCAAATCTGAATAAGATCTCTCAACCTGGTGTCTGTCATATATGTATAAGTGACCATTCACTCATCTATCTCATCAGAAAGCATAATAATAAAAAAGCTCCTCCTAAAATAGTTAAAACTAGATCATTTAAACATTTCAGTACTGATGATTTTATTTTGGATGTAAGCTCTGCCAATTGGCATGAAATTCATGAAATTTGTTCAGTTGATGATGCTTGGAATGCTTGGAAATACAAATTTACTAGTATATGTAAAAAACATTCCCCTTTTGTTGAAAGGAGGGTGAAAGAATCATTGCCAGAATGGATTTCACAGGAATCAATCGCCCTTTCTCGTGAAAGAGATTATTATATTGCTAAAGCGCATAAAAATAATGATGATAACGATTGGATAAAAGCCAAACAACTCAGGAATAAAGTTAATAACCTAAATAAAACTCTTAAAAGAAACTTTATTTGTAATAATCTAAATAAGTTTAAAAATAATCCCAAACTGCTCTGGAAAACAATTAAAAAGGTAATTCCTAGCAAGAAACCTAGTGTAACCCCTACTTTAATTAAAAACATGATGACAATACTGGTAACATTAATAGTAACAATAATGCTAAAGACACTTCAAATGAGTTTAATTCTTACTTCACCAGTATAGGTAGAACTCTTGCTTCTAAATTCATGAATAACCATACCAATTTTTTACAAATTGACAATAATGTTAATGATAGCAGACCTAATCATTTTAAATTTACCATGATCACTGATGATGATATTTTAAAATGTATTAGTGAACTATCACCTAATAAAGCAGCTTGATTAGATGATATAAACACCTCACTTTAAAATTGGCCTCACCCTATATTTGTCATTCTCTATCATATTTATGTAATCTTTCACTTTCAACATCAATTTTTCCAACAGATTGGAAAAATGCTAAGGTGACACCTATTTTTAAGTCTGGTGATGCATGTAATGTAGAAAATTATAGACCCTTTTCAGTATTATCTGTAGTATCAAAGATTCTTGAAAGATGTGTTCATAATCAATTGTATAATTTCCTAACATCACATGATATTTTAAGTGAGTGCCAATCTGGTTTTCGAGCCAATCATTCCACTGCTACCACTTTACTTGACTTTCAAGATTATGTACTCAAGAACATTGATAAAGGTTTTGCAATTGGAGTTATCTTTTTAGATTTGAAAAAGGCATTTGATACAGTGAACCATGAACTTTTAATCAAGAAACTAAATGATTATGGTATTCAAAATTATGAGCTGAAATGGTTCCAATCATATTTAAGTCATCGTAAACAGGTTGTTGGTATTGATTCTGTACTATCAGATTTTAAACACATCGATATAGGTGTTCCACAAGGAAGTATTTTAGGTCCTTTACTCATCCTGATTTACATAAATTCACTCCCAAGCTCTGTTAATTGTAAAGTAATTATGTATGCAGATGATACATCTCTTTTATGTAAATCTAAGGATCCAGATATTTTGGAAAATATTCTTAATAACAGCCTAAAGGTTATTGCTAACTGGTTCTCTGAAAATGAATTAACTTTAAATATTAAAAAGACAAAGTATATGGTTTTTGGTTCACCTCATATTGTAAGTAAATTTAGTAATATTAGTGTTTAATATGGCGATAATGTTCTTGAGCATGTTAAAGAATTCAAATATCTCGGTGTTACTTTAGATCCACAACTTTCATGGACCCCACATATCAATACCATTAATTCAAAGGTTTCAAAGAAAATTGGTATTATTAGACGTGTTAAATGTTTGTTACCTCAAAGTATTCTTGTCATGCTTAGTTGCCTCATTTTGATTATTGTAGCAGTGTTTGGACAAACCGTTCTAAAACCAATTTAGCATCTCTGCAAATCCAGCACAATAAGCTTGCCAGGATCATTGCTGATAATCTTACACCTATTGATGACATGTTAAATGAGCTTTGCTGGTCCAGACTTCACAAACGATGGGATCTTGCTATGTACTGTTGTATTTTCAAATGCTTAACAAATCTTGCACCTACTTACCTTGCGTCTAATTTTATGTATACGTCTTCTCAGCATTCATATCCTACAAGATATCAGGAAAGTGGCTCCTTAACTATTCCTAAGTATAACTCAAATTCAGGATTACGTACTTTTCATTACTGTGCTGTTAAACTTTGGAATAGTATCCCATCTGATATTAGAATTAATATCCATAGTACCAATATTTCAGTACCTGTTTTCAAACATATTATGAAACAACTTATGTAATTTCCTTTATGTTCATTATCTCTTTTTAATTGTGAAGGGTTAAGTAATTTGTATTTGAGTTGATTTGTTGTTGCAGATCATTAAAACTTGTATAACTTGTATAACAAAAGTGTATAACTTAAACAGGGCCCTCAGGGAGAGAAGTACTTAAATACTGATGAGGCTACTCTGTATAAATAAAATGTAAATAAAGACAAAAGTCATTTCGGTTGAGCCTTAGCATGAAGACATATCTTTGTTTTATCTACTCACTGTGTGTATGCAGCAGTGTGTTCTTTGATGGAAAAAGCTGTTTGTTTTGAGGACAATTACTGCATAGCTAACCTTATTTTAAAGCGGTCAATTGGGAGGCTTTTGAACTACCAGTGAATCAATTTACCAATTGTCATGGATATTAATACTAATGTTGCATGTATTTAGTATATGCTACGGTCTAATCATCCAACAAATGATTTTCTTTAGGATTACGCGATTTGAATCATTACTGATATCTATGATTCTGGCAGACTTTATTCAATTGAAGATCCCTGCCGGGCATGCAAAAAATGAAGGTTATAAAATAAAAAAAATTTAACTGAATGACTGAGATGCTTAAGTTTTTTCTTGTTATGCCTTCTAAGTAGTTACAAATTACTCTCAAGGTTAAACTAAGCGGCCATGGTTCGACTACTAATGGTCTTTACAATGCAGGGACCTTAGAAGTGGTTAATTAAAATTTGGATCTGAAGAAGCTACTATTTGTCATTTACTCTGTGAAATTTAGGGATAAGGGATGTTTGGGTTTGGAAGTAATTGAGCAAAAATGTTGCCCATTTTGGTTCCGACCATTATTAATTTTACACAGTACTCTAGGGGGCTCACAAAATCACGTGTCTAGCTCTCACATCAAATGGTTTACAATATCGGCACGAAACTTTACACGTGGGGTTTTGGGATGAACACCATTCTATCAAGATGAAAACTTAATATACTTAAATCGGGTCATCCCCTTAAATTTCTGTTGCACGACTTGCTCATCTGTTGCAGCAGCCAGGGATTCTCAAGCTCTTGTGTTTTAGAATAAAGTCACCAAATTTATTTTTTAGGTTTTCTTAAAATCAGATAAAAAATATCAACAGGGGTAATATTAAACCAATTCCAGGTAAAAAAAATGATTACCATTGTTGTACCAATTCCTGCCTAGAGGGTATTTAGAATCAATCCCACAATGCATTGCAATGTGCCTATACTGTACTGTACTAAACAAGTCTGAGATGGATCAGATTTTTTGTTTTGATCCGTGCATCTATGCATGCACCTCTTTTCTTCTTATTCTATCTCTGATTGGTTAAAGTTAGGTGACCCAATGAACAACCTCATCCATGAAAATTGAGATTTTGGTATCAGAAGAAAGTTCAGATTTTTATCATTACCCCAGTGAAATTTAAAGCCCAGGAAGTGTTTTTTAATGCTGTAAACAAAAACTCTCCAAATATGGTCAACCACATCATTAACATGCACACTGTCGTATGTGCCAATTTGCGTCCATGCAAGGGAGAAAACATCATATGAAAAATCGGACCATGATCGGGTCACTCACCTTTAATTGCATCATAGCCCTATGAAGACCCAAATGCAATTGGTCAATATTGCCCAGTGGGTGCTATGGAATTATGGGATAGGTCGTAATTCTTATTCCCCATTTTGTAAAATCCGAGGGGGGTGCTCAACACAAATGACCATATGGGGACATGCTGCAAAGATGGGTCCTATTTTCAGCCTTCTGTTATGAAATTACCCCTTTTTCATGCCAATTTTGGTAGAGTACTGGGTCATTTTTCAAAATTTCTCAAATTTGTTGGAACATTTGTCGACTTTCCTCAATCGGAAGCTAAAATTTTCTAAAAATTGTTTGAAATTTAGTCCAATTTCCTCAATCTGAAGCCAAAATTTTCCAAATTTGCTAAAAAGGTTAAATTTGGCCAAAAATCTCTGGTATAGGGGGCTATGGCTACTCTTTTCGGCAAAATTTGGTATAGCTATGGGTCCTACCTTCCAGACTCTCAGAGGCACATACCTGCCCAAACCAAACTTGAGACCCCCTCTCCCGGGGTAAAATCATCTTTGTCCTGAAACTCCCAAAAAATTTCCAGTATGAACTCGAACGGAGTATAGAAGTTCATGGTTTGCTGCCACCTGGTGTAAGCCCCAGGAACATGTAGGATACCAGACAGCAAAAAAAAAACAACTCATAATTCATATTTTGTACCCTGCATTGAAGAAGGCCTACTTTTTTCGCACCAGCGCTTCTAATGTGTACTGCTATTGTATGGGTGCCACTGTTATGGCACATGATAAATGGACTTGTCAGTGATAGTAAAACCCATCCTTACAGCCCATAGAATAAAAGTAATTTGTTTGTACAATTGAAAAGAGTGTTACAAAACATGTTTTGATTCTGCGGATGAGTTTGCTTTCAGCTGTTTTACTGAGCCATGGGGGTTATGTTCCGGTCGAGTTGTCAAACCAAAATCAGGCAAAGATTGTGAAAATGAATTTTATACTCGCTACATGAAATGATTTCTGGCAGTAGTTTAGATTTTGCTCTTGAATATTGTGGTGTTATGGAAATTTCTGGTCATGTCAGGAGAAAAAATGAGGGAGGTGTTTCCCCCATTTGGTGGTATGGGATGCAATCACTTTTTGATAAGCCTTAAGTCGGGGGAGGGGGGCACGACCTGCTCGATTTGGGATTAGTTGATTAACCCCCACTGCAAAACAGTGTTAATTTCCAATAACGGTCATTTGGATTAAAATATTTGTGACTAGATAGCCTTTTGTCAAGTCTTTGTCCGATATGTGTGAGAGCGCCATTAAGTCTTTGAAAAAGACAGCACTTGGGTTATGCCGGATGTTGATGCCGATTTGAATTCACTGTTGCTGTTTTAAAGTTGGCATGTCCTTCCCCCTGCCTTAAGTAATTTAGTATAGAGGTTAGGTGATATAAATCCCTTTGGTTGTAAAATATGCTGAACTTGCCACATTGTGTCTGATATTATGGTCTACTTGATGCTATAACTGTAGAGGGAAAGTCTGGCATAATCAAAGAAAAATAGAAGTTAATAGACACATATATATCCTATATATGAAATACGCAGAACTTTGCTCTTAACCCTCTGGAAACTACCAGAAAATATGGGATCTATTGATGGCTCTAAATGTGATGCAATCTGGGAAAACCCGCCACATGGTGGGAATTTATATTTCTAGTTTTAACTATCACTGCAGAGTTTGAAATATTAAGTTTCCATAACTATTTACTTCTTTCGTCTTTGATACACACATCAAAAGTTACGCCTTATACAATCTGACAAAAAATAAAGTACAATATAACAGATTTTAAGCTATTTCTTTATTTTTTCAAAACTGTCCTGTTTTGCAAGATCACATCACAAATGTGATATTTATAGAGGAAGTCGGGATATCAAAGTAAAAGAAACACATCTTTTATTAAATGTTTTCCAGAACCAATCCAATTAATCAAACCAGCTAGATTTTGGCATCTGTAAATGCTTACGTATGACCTAAGCCTATACCGGTGATTTTATTGTTCAGAAAACACAAAAATTCATCAAAATCATGTTTGGGCATTTTTGAAAAAAAAATCATGTATGTGATAATAAGCCATGTAAATGTTAAAGGTGAATAAAATCTTATTATAAAGCAAAAATATGTCATCTATACTACTAAAAGAAGATGTCCGTCTGTCTGTCTGGCTGTGCATTTTGTTATGCTTTGACATATGGGGCTGATATTTGGCATGAAGTTTAGTAGGGGAGGACAATATGACATTTGTTATCAGGGTTTCAGAGAACCCCAAAAGGTCAAAGGTCATCTAGAGGTCAATATGACATCAATTTGCATAGAAAAACCTTATCTGTCTCAGTCTGGCTGGCTATGCATTTTATTATGCTTTGACATATGTGGCTGTTATGTTGCAAGAAGGTAAGGTAGAACAATCTGACATTTGTTGTCAGGGTTTCAGAGTAGCCCAAAGGTCAAAGGTCATAGGTCATACATCTCTCGAGGTCAATTTGCATAGAAAGGCCCTGTGACCACCAAATTTGGTCACTGAGAACCACTGACCTGAGCAAAGAACAAATCTGGGGTAAAAGGTGACACACATAAGTCAAAGGTCACACATGGGGGAATGCACCTGTGTATGATAAAAGCAAGAGTCCGTTCAGGGTTCACATCACTAAATTATGCATGTAGCAGCTGACGTCAGACCAAATTTCCCTGTCGAAATCAGTGTGTTTGGCCTGAAATGAGTTTCCCCATCATTGAATCGCCTCAACATGGATCCTTTGGGGCAGCATATCGGATGAATCGATTATAAAATTTTACTATGAACTTTTCTAAGAAGCAAAATCGTCAAAATATTGTTCATAAATTAAATTTATTTTAACAATCATTTCAATGAAATTCTACAAGCAAGTACACTCTAATATGCTTCACTGTGATGGTTCAATAATAATCATATGCATCATTTGCAAACAAATTAGTTTATTCTTTTCTTTTAATGAGTCATACTATCATTTGATGGCCTGACGATCATATTGTTAGGCCTATTAATATTAAGCAGGCCTATTAGGTTTACAATTTATACATCATCAATGGCTTGTTAATTTCTATTGCCGTATAAATGGTTGCCGTGGCTGTAAGGTACCTACCTGCATTTTTTAGCAAAGAGAAAGTCATTTTCGGTCATTTGATTTAAATGAGAGAGGCCTTATGGTAGCATGATCTTTGTGTGTGGTGTGTGTATGTGTGCTGTGTGTGTGTGTGTGTGTGTGTGTGTGGGAGGTGTGTATGTGGGTGTGTGCGTTTCCTTGCATCTGTATGCGTGTATGCACATATGTGTATGTGTGTGTGTGTGTGTGTGCATTCATGGCATGCATGTGTCAACCCTTGCTATAGGCCTAATGGTTAAAATTTTGTATATATCTATTTAATGCCATAACAGATCAGGCTCATATTGAACCAAGCATTTATGAGGTACAGTTGTGGTGTCAAAGGTCATTTGGGGTCATTTAGATTAATTGTAAATTTGGAATACACTAAGAAAAAATAGAACCCTTTTTGTCCTCTATGTGGAACCTTCAAGAATGGAACCCTCAAATATGGTTCTTAAAAATCTAAGAACCCAAAAAGGTTCCTAACAGAACCATAAAAGGTGCTTTACAGCAGTTAAAGAACTATTTTTGGTTCGTTGTAGAACCTTACTGCAGGGTTCCATATAGAACCTCTTTCGCACTTTTTTTTCTTTAGAGTGTATGGCTTTAGTGTAAAGTGCTGAAACCTTTTAGTGCAGTGATGGTTTCATAGTTGGTGTACTTATGTATTGAAATAAGGGGTCTATTTTGGATTACAGACATGGAGGTCAGAGGTCATTTAGGAGTCACTTATGATATGGTTTTAGTGTAAGTGCATTGATGAATTTGGTCAGCATTTAGTATGTACTTATGTATTGAAGCAAGTAGTTTATATTATGAGAAAGTTTTAACTGAAATGGTCATTTGACCATTGATTCCTATATGTAGAAAGTGGCATTTTGTGTGTAACCTTTACACGGTTTTCTAATGAGCACGCCTCCATTGGGATGTATATAGCTTACCAATGTAACCTATAATAGGCCTGGATAAAAGTTTACCTCAGATGGTGTTTTAAACAGTAGCATAACGAGAGCATGTGTGGTCGAGTGGATCATTAGGTTGTGAGTTCGAGCCCTGCCGTGGATCATTAGGTTGTGAGTTCGAGCCCTGCCGTGGCCAACGTGTTGTGTCCCTGGGCAAGACACTCTATCTCGCTTGTCTCACTTCACCCAGGTGTAAATGGGGAGCTGTTAGGGGTAGTTGTACTGTGCGCCGTTATAATTGGCTGCATGCCGAATTTTCAATATGTGAAAAATGTGATTTATCCTATTGACAGCGGAATAAATGTAAAGCGCTTCGAGACTTAATTGTATAAAGCGCTATATAAATACTTGCATTTATTTTATTTTATAAAATAATTTTATTTAATAAAAATGTTTAATTTTTTTTCCTAATATTTAATAAAATAAAGGTCAGGTCAGGTTTCCTTTGAGGGCCTGCTACTGGTATCCTGGTAACCAGTACTACCTGTCCCAGGGCCGAGTTGTCGGCGGCTAAACTGTCACCCCCATCGGATTTCTGATGAGGAGGGTAGCTGGTTACCCTGGTAGAATGAAAAAGAAGATCTGCCTACAAGGGCGTCAGCTCTGGAGAGCTAATGTCGGCCATCCAGCACATGCTACCTTGCATGGTGGGCGTGGTTGCCCAAAGGCTAGGCCCACCACCAAAAACTGTGGATTGACGTCAGGAAGGGCATCCGGTCAATTATCTTTTGCTCCAATAAATCCTCACACAGCAGTATTGCTGAGTGAGGTGTATGCGGCCACCCTCGTTAACGGGGACAAAACCGGATTTAAAACTTTGGTATAACTAACTAACTAACTTATAATGAGCAAGGGGGCAGGGGTCAAGTTGTCTTCCCAGAGAGCTTTGACTAGGAAGAAAAGCTTGAAAGTCATGCTAAGGGAGCGGTCATTATTTATGCCAGGGGGAATGGAGGATTTCAACTTTTTTTCGGCAAAAATTTCGCGTTCTCCCCCCCTCGCTAACGTTAAAAATTTTTTTTTTTTTTTTTTTTTTTTTTTTTTTTTTTTTTTTTTTTTTTTTTTTTTTTTTTGTTCCCCCCTCTCTCGTTGATGAAAAATTTCACGTTCCCCCTCTCGCTTACAAAAATTTTTCGGGTTCCCCCTCAAAATCCTCCATTCCCCCCCTGGCGTAAATAATGACCCCTCCCTAAATCGGACCTTTTTTGGGCTCACCAGGAAATTATCGCCTCAAAAACCAGGAGAAACTGCTTCAAAACCACCTCCAATGGGGAAAATCTGCCTTAAATCGGGAAATTGCCCACTCTGACAAGTGACCCCAGTTATGCCCCTGGGTTTAAACTAATCCCACAATGCTCATCTATCTAGAGATGACCTCACCTCATGTCACTGGGATGAAGGAGAAATGGCAAATGCCTGCCACTGCCTACGAGTCATGCTTTTAAAATTTGCAGTTAAGAGTAAGGGGTCTGAAGGTAAATCTTGGAAAGACAAGTGCTGGTGAGCAGGGTGGAGGGGGAAGTGTCAGTGAGTAAGGTAGAGCCATGTGGTATGTGCGGAAAGAGGGCAAGAGCAAATTCAGTGTGGTGTGAGAAAATGTGGGAAATGGATTCATAGGAGATGCACAAAGATGAAGGTGACCTCTTTTTCAAGTTAAAGCCACTATCAGTGATTTTTTAAAAATGTAAACAAACAGCGCCCCCTATCTTTCATCAAAGTGCATTTTTTTGCACTGTTGTGTTGGAAATTGTTGTAGTAAAGACCCCTGTAAGTGGCTAAGCGTAACGCGCCGTATTTGTCAAGAAATGATGATTTTTATGCTTTTTTTACTAATAAAAGTCGGGATCCGACTTTTTTTTAACGCAGAAACAGTCGCAAATGGCATCTTCAGGACCGCTTTAAAATGCTTAAGTGTCTGTTTTTCACAATGAACAGTAATATAAGGTGTTGATATGACCTAACACTAGCAATTTAGAGACAAAATGGGCATTTTGATTTTGGAAAAAAATGACTGATAGTGGCTTTAACTCTTTTTGTACCAGACCTTGTAGTCAAACTTTTAAGTGAAATTCATTCTTGGATTCAGAGAATTAACAAAAATTTGAACATTTTTTAGGTTTGAACATTTTTAGGTTTTAACTTTGCAATTGTCATCTTTAGTTGTCAGGGGAAAAAAGGAAGAATTTGGCCAGCCCAGAAAAAGTGGCCTGAAAATGCAGTAAAAAAATCAAATTTTTCATAGCCCTTTCCCCTTATTTCATGACCTTTTTCAGCTAAAGTAATACATTTTACTTAATGTTTTTCCATTTTCTTCTAAGTCAAACATTTTTCGTGGGCCACCAGCATAGCTGGCATGTGCCGCAGGACCACTTTGCAATCTGTTGTGCATGTGTATATGTGTCTGTATGTATGTGTCTCTAAAATGTTAAGTTTTTATGGCACGGTCCACAGCTAATATTCTTTTACTATAGATAGCGTGAAAGCCGAGAACTGCGAAATTCTAGTTTTCTATTTGTATTTTACAGCTGAATTATTTTATAGCCTTATAAAAAAAGTAAACCGGTTATTTGATAACAAATGATCAAAGAGCTGTAAAATGGCACAAAAGAACTAGTTTACTTAACTGACCATTGAAATTCAAAGAATCCATCCAGATGGTCTCCCATTAGAGGCGGACTTATTGAAAAGCTGTTAAATTTGTATTTTTTATGTCTTTCACTGTAAATATTATAAATTTTGAAAGGAAATACAAAAGCTATTAGAATGGCCATGTGTGTTGATCAGTCAGCCATGGCTCATTAAGTTCGTGAGCCGGCCAAGGCACTGTTTATATTTTTGGTCCCCAGAAGTGTGGGGCTGGTATGTTGTTTGCATGTGATGACATGTCATTAATTCACTGTACCTACAAAATGCAGTAATCTATGAATTTAAAACTTGGTAGTATAGTAGACCACGATCCGGTTTTTTTTTTTTTTTTTTTTAATTGAGTCTCTGAAGCTTATTTGAGGCCCCAAAAATGGGGTCTCCGGAGCTAGGTTTTCCTAAAATTTTGGAAAATAAGCCGTAATTTACCTCAATTTTCTGTTATTTTTTTGAGGTGGTTTGAAGAAAGTTTGGTAGAATACGGCTTTGGACATGAAAAGTAGGGTCTCTGGAACTAAAATGGTCCTAATATGGGGGTCACTGGAACTGAAAAAGAGCCTGAAAATGAGGGTCTTATGTTGGTAGACATTTCACATAGAAGTCCCATTGATGCAAATGAGGTATTGCTGTTCATTCCGTCAAGCGCTAGTGCACAACGTCATGCAGCGCATGACGGAATCAATTGTAATACCTCATTTGCATCAATGGGACTTCCATATGAAACGTCTACCCTTATGTTTGGTCCCACCCACCCGGGACCATGATCACTTTTGGTCTCAGTGGAGGTGATGGTAAAGAGGTTGGATGTACTGCCAATAGTTATGGGTCTCATATTTAGCCTTCTGGTTTAAAGCGGCACTGCATGGCACATTTTCACAAAATATGAAATTTCTTCAATTTGCTCTCAAATGATAGTCTAGGCCATTGGAAGAACAGAGATATATTTTACACATAAAAATAACATACCCCAAAACAGATAGGGACATTGATATGAGGATAAAGACATCCAGGAAATTTGTAGGCCAACTTTTAAGTTTTCTATAACTTTAATCAACAAATGTGTATATTACATGAATATTTTTGACTCGTACTCACTGATATTAAAACCACAAAGGTTATAGACCGATCAAACAGTGATAGCATGGGAAACATGCATACGTGCGCAGGGTTATAGCTAGGCTACTCTGAGTGCCGGTTGTAAATCTTAAAATTTACCACACTTTTTGGCACATATGGACAAACTATGAGTTATTTGCCAATTTATGTGGTAATTTTTCATTTCACTGAAGTAAGGTGCCAGTCGGCAACCTCCCAAATGACCTTCTGTGCCGGTCGGTGGGAGCAAGTGCTGGTCATGGCCGGCCTCTGCCGGCCGGCGTAGCTATATCTCTGGACGTGCGTGTTCTTGTGTTAAATGCCATTTTCGTCATCTGCTGAATTTAACGTCGCCGGTGACGTTAAATTATCAAATCGTTCTGTTTACCCATAAGGAAGCTGATTTGGTCCTAATCATTTCGGGTGATGGCTTTTGTATATAAAAGCCTTACAACCATGCAAAAATATCGATTTTGAAAAATCTTGAGGGCGCACTATTTTTCAAATGTGCCAGTGTCTCTTGAAGGACAGCCTGTCCCGTGTTACAAGTACAAAAACACAGATTTCATTAACACTTAAGTGACCAAGGGGTTTTCACTCCCGTTGGTGCCCAAGGGGGGGTTCCATGGGACCCCCCCTAAGGAAACCACTTTCCCGAGGGAATTTTTGCACGAAATTTATACCACATGTGAAGGGTCATAAGACAACCCCAAATCCGCAATAAAATAGGAAATTTGTTATTCGGGCTGCAAATTAGGGGCAAAACATTGTTTTTAAAACAATGGAAAATTGGACAAAAAGAGTAGAAATTTCAAATGATCCTTGCGCACCCAAACTTTGAAAACTTTTTTATGTTTTATCTATTCTAGAAGACCCAATTACATTATTTAACACAAAACGCTGTAGTTTGACGGGTGTGCAAAATACCCATCATTTTCCATAGAGGTTGTTTACATTAACGGTTTATGCAAGCGATCCATGACGAATTGTGTTTGTTTTCAGCATAAAAAAAGGGGGAAATTAAAAGTAACAACTCCCGACCGTTCCCTTTTTCCTTCAGCTTTTTCCTTTTCCTCTTCCTTTTTTTCCTTCCTGATGTGTGAACATACATGTAAGTAAAAAAAAATTAGCTTTGGTTCTTTTATAATTATAAATATTCTCAGATGACTTCCGTTTAGTGCCCCTAATTAACTCATTAACGGCTTGGCGATTTTTTTGTATGAAAAAAGCGCATTTAAAAGTCCACAATTACAAAAAATTTAGGAGCAAAAATCACACGGGTACCTGCCATTGCAAAACAAATTTTTGGGGTTCATTTGTCACCCCCTTTGGTCACTTAAGTGTTAAAAGGACACTTATTTCATGCCAACTTTGGTATGTCAATGGGTTGCTTCAGTGTGTTTTTGCACATTGCATATTTTTATCATTAGCCAATAAACTACAAGGCCCCCCCAATTTTTTCCTTTGATGCTATCTCTCCACCGTATGGCAATATTATTGGTCCTGGTAATATTTAAGCCAACAATCACAATGTCCCATGGGGGGGGGGGGGTTTACTCACGTAACCAACACAATACCATACTGGACGTGTTCACAAACATTTCCTCATTTTTAGACTTCCGGTATATCAATGGACCCAGTTTTTTTTCATGCCAATTGGTCATAGCAACGGGTCAGGTTTTTAAAAATATTTTTGGAAAATTAGTCCAATTTTCCTCAATTGGAAGCCAAACGTTTTCTCAAATTGGTTTGGAAAATTAGTCCAACTTCCTCAATCTAAAGCAAATTGTCCAAATTTGCTTAATGTTGTCAAAATTTGGGTTAAATTTGGCCGAATTGCACTCTGGTATAGCTTATGGGGCCCTTTTTTTACCAAAATTGGTATAGCTGTATGGGTCCTTTCAGACTCGCGGAGGCACTCCCTACCCAAACCAAACATAGACCCCCCCCCCGGGTCACTTGCTGGGGAATGGACAGCACCCCCATGGGTATGCCACAGTCCACTTGTGGAAGAACTCTTCACATAAGAGGAGGTGTGTAATGTATTTTATTGGAAAGGCCCAGTGCCTTTTTCCCCTGTTAATGAGAACAATAATTAACTGTTTGAAATCTGCGGTGTTTTGTGATTAATGGGATGTTGTAGTACAGTGATTAAATGAAATTATAGACAGTAAATTGTTTTTTTATAATGGACTATCCGTTGGCCATCTTCACAAGGGTTGTAAAATATCTTTTTAAACCAAACCCCCGTACTCGCTAACAAAGTTCACATGTTTCAACAAAACATCCCGTCATGGTTGATAAGATTGCAAATGTAGTTCGGAGACAAATCTTTTATTTTGAAAAGTGCTGAATGGCTTAGGTCAACAAAGCAAAATTGTTTTGTTTTTTGATAGCATTTTTCTTTTGAATAAGTGATGATCTTGCAAAAGAATGGATTTTCAAAGCTCAAATTTTTCAGGATAACAATGAGAAAAGTATCGTCGGCCGCGTCACATCGTCGGCCGTATTCGACATTTTGGACTTTTTGAGAAATTTAACATATATCTTTGTTTTGTACTATTCTACATATTCAACCACATTTAAAACCTCAAAGTGGCTTAATAGTAAAATATTAATTACTAATTATGATTATTTACAAAACGTTAAATTGTCCTCACACATAATGAATGTAATTTGTCGAAATCTATACTGCGCAGGCCCATAGCTCGTATCTGCATTTTGATGTATTTTTGCCGCATCACAAGTGATGTCTTGGTGCGACATATTTTGCAGTTCATGGTAGAATTGGTATTTTGTCGTTTTCACATAGGGGCGTATTTTGCTCAAACACCCCGGGGGGCCCTTGTATTCGAAGGTGGATAACGATGCGTACGTCGCCTGTTGGAAAAAGAAACCCTTTTTACGCATTTTCTTGTTCACTCATCATATCCCCCTTTGAAGACAAGTGCCCCCCCGGGGCAAACACGTCACCTAACAACGTATTTGCACATCCTATTTGTTCCCTACAACGTTGAATTGCTATTTTGTTTGTTTTCCATAGTGATTTATTTTATTTAACATCATCTATTTTGCATATCTTAAAATTGGAAGCTGATTAGTTAAATATAATTTGAAATTCGCGATTGTCCAGGGGGGGGAAAGGAAAGGAGAAGGAAAATAGCTGGGGGGAATGATGGTCCTGGTGAAGGGGAAGGAGAGAGGAGTGTGTGAGGAGTAAGAATGTTACGATAACCGGATTATTAAAGGAGCGAAGGAAAGAGGGGAAGCAGTATGGAAGGGAGAAAGCGCCAAGAAAATCTAGTATGGGTGGAAAAACAAGGGACACGCGGCAAAGTGAAAATAAACAGAAGCGAACGGTCGAAAGTCGGCTTGGCGAGTTACACTAAAAGCTTTGAAGCACATATAAGGTAGGCTGATAGAATGAGACGGGACAAGAGGATGGAGGGAGAGAAGTCGGAAGACGGAATGCCGCGGGATAGAATGGGTTAGAAACTAGTCGAAAACAAGAAAAGTGGACTCGGCGAGGGGGCAGGTGGCGGGGGTTGGGGAGAAAACCATAGAATATGCAGTAGAGAGGAGGCGCAAGGAAGAGTGAATGAGTAATATCAGATGAGCAAACGAGAAAAAAAAGAGGATACAACCGGGGCCGGGGAGTGGTGGAGGGGGGCGAGGGGAGAGGCGTGCCCTCTTTTCCTTCAAAAACAAAAAAAAACAAAAAAGAATATATGTTTTGATTAACAGTATTGGGCAATTAAAATCGCAAATCTTCTAAGCCGTTTTTCCTCGAAATGCAAATTTTTGCCAAATACGTCAGTATGTGACGCTGTCGACGATATGGTCTTTCATCTGATATCAAACTGGATACCACCTTTTTTCAATTGATTACGTTCCTGGTCGTTTGGGGATCGGAACACGCACCTTTAAGTTACTATACCAGGCAAGTTCAATGTGTGTGCAGTAGATACTTATTTGTATATTCAGGGTATCATAATACTAACAACGAGAGGGTGTTATTCTTTCCATACCATCACAAATAGAAGGTAGTGAACTTTGCCATGGGGAATGAGAATGTATTGGCTCAGAGTAATACAACAAAATCCTAAACAGCTGCATTGTCCTCTTTAAAGACCTTCTTGTTGCACCCTTGAATGTTTATAAGTAAATTGAAATCCAAAACCAAGTGAAATTGACTGTGCTGTATTTTGGGAAGACTTTCTTGTGTGACATCCTTGAGGGTATTTTTCAATAACATTCCATTAATCCAAATGTAATTTGCCGTTTTGGGGTGAAAAGTAACATCAGAAACAGCTGGACCGGCCAAAAGGCACCCAATCAACTGGGGGTTTGGGGAGGACACTTAAATGAAATGAAGGGGTGTTGCTGCCTGTAAAGACCTTCATTTTCAGGATGATTTTCACCTTTCTTCCAGATACCTATTTTAAGCCACCAACATCGGATCAGGATCACCAACCAATCAGGGAGGTCTAAAAATGATTTTGGGACACTGGAAACTGACATATGGTTAGTATCTGTCTGAAACAAGGGCTATCAAGCTTGATTCCATCAAATTTTGAGGTATTTAATTTAGTAAAATATGAAGCAAGAGCAGATTTCTCACATAAAAAGGTTTCCTGAACAAGAAATCTAACTTTAAATTCATTTCCGATACCCAAATTTATACCGAAAATAAGTTCCCACATCCCTCCATGTTTGAAAATCTGGGAGCCTCCTCAAATCCTCACCCTTAAATGAGATCAGGAGAAGTAATAAATAATAGTATTAACAGTTCATCTTTTGCAAAATGTATTTTTTTTTTATGTGATGCTCAACATTATATGTTCCCCCCCCCCGGCCCCCCCATCCTCACCTCACCTGAAAATGTCTGGTTACCCCCACTGCCAAAATCAGTTCTGTAGCCCCCCCCCCCCCCCCCCCCTATGTTTTAGTAACCCACAATATCTTTATTCATCTAGCTCCCAACCCCACTTATCCCGCACAAAAAGCATCGTCTTATTTCCCCCTTACTTTGTTCGTTCTTTCCACTTTTTAGATTTACCAAACAAAAAGGAAAATGCCGCCGGTGCAGGCTAGGGGAACTTGGTTTTTTATTTGCACATGGCATCCAAAATGGGCGCCAAACTTGGTAAATTTATAGAGAAAGCATAAGTCATTTCAAAAAATGTGATACAAGTTCCAAACAAACGGTGATATATATACTTTGGGTTATTGTGAACACAGGCATTTCCATGCTGCTATACACTAATCCGACGGCGACTATTATCGTCCCTACGCCATGGGCGGCGCACTCCCCATCCGCCAGACTGGGGGGCAGTCTTTGCATTTCTCTTATTACCCGCGTTTTACGTTGACGATTTACCCAATGAAAGCGAAATTTTGATCATTCTTGACGCAAAAACCACACTATTTCAACTGTTCCCATTTTTATATCATATGGCGGCTCAGGAAAAAAAGGTAAATTTCTTGGCTGCACAAATAGCGATAAAAAGTTACAAAAATGGAAACGAACGGCGTGCGAATTCACCTCGCTAATGACACAAATGAAACAACCTCGTATGCCCATGGGGGGGGGTTTCAGGGTCTAAAATACCCCATTTGACCGCCGGTCATTTTCACGTTTACTGATAGTCCAGGCGTAGGACATTCCATGCACAAACGAGACTAATTTTGGTTCATATCTCCGAAATCGATCACATGGGCACGGAAGTTCCTTTCTAAACACCCCAACCACCCGCATCGGAAGATTTCCACGTTTTTCAGCAAATACGATCGGTCTTTTGGGAACTATTCAAGTTTTTCAAACTACTCGGACTATTCAACATCTATTTGTTACTTTAATTTTTGTCTGGATGTTTAATTTTTACGAAAATATTTTTTCTCACGCGGCTGTTATTACAATTTTTTAACACGTATTCTACCATAAGTCGTCCAAACAAATCATTTCTCAGTCACGCAAAGTGGGGCAAGTACCTTCAATTTTACGGAGAATAGGTGACGAGTAAGGAAATGAAGTGAGTAGGATGGAATAGTGTAAAAAGAAAAAAAGACTACAGGAAAAAAAAGGGAGGGATACGGAGGGCAAAAAAAACGGTGGCAAGATCCAGAGAGAGGGAAAAAAAACAGCAGTAAGGAAGCGGATGGCCGAGAGTTGAAGAAAGGAAAAGACGAAGGGAAACCTGAGATAATGGATATAAAATCGAGGGGATGTAAGGACGCAGAAGGCAGGGGAGAAGGGTAAGGTGCAGGCAGATGGGAACAAAGCCGGAGAAAGCGCTAGGGGTGTAAGAAAAAAAGAATTAATCAGCGGGGCGTGAGATGAAAAGGGGGGTAAAAGGAAAAATAGGAAAAACCGATAGGTTAGAACGAAGGGCAAAAGAGAAAATAACGAGGGGTAATAAAAGGGAGGGGGAAAGTAAATAAGGACGGGCGTGGAGAAGGAATGAAATTGGGCAGAGTGATGGAAGGGTTAGCAATGAACACGAAAGAAGAAGGGGAGAAGGAGATAAGAAAGGGTGAGGACTGGGGCGGTGAGAGGGAGCAAGAAGCCGGGGGGAGGAAAAACGCTAGGAACAGCTAACGAGGGAGAGGCATGGATACATAAGAGCGAGGGTAGAAGAGCGAGAGGGGAGAAAGAGGTATGGATAAAGTGAAGGTCGGAGTGCTGGAGGAGGCGTAGAGGATCGCTGAGCGCCAATTAGATGGCACGGGCGAAAGGGCGGAATAAGGTGCCCATGGCCGGGGAATGTGGAGTGGAGCAGGAGTCAGGCGCAGAGGGTGAATTACGGGGCAGAGGAAGGGTGCAGGTAGAAAGAAGGGGCGGTGAAGAAGAAAAGAGAGGGAGGAACAAAAAGGAAGCGGCTTATGGGGAACGGGGGCGGGTCGCGGCGGGAAATAAAAACAGGTGTAACGATGAGGAAACAAGATAGGAGGTAGGGAGGGGAAGAGAAGTGAGGGGGAGAAAAGGGAGTGGGCGCGGGGGGGTGGATGGCGGAAAAGGATTAGGGGGGAGGAGGGGTAAGGAAGAGAAGAAGGGGTCTCAAATAAGTGAGGCGCATTGCGGTGAACCAGGAGGAACAACAAATACACACACGCGGCAGGATTGGTGGTAGCAAAGAGATTGTAGGCCCCGAGCCGTCCCCTCCCGCTTTCCCTTTTGAATTCCAGTTAATAGGCCATCCATGACATCATCCTTCCATAAATGATTAAATCCAATGGTAAATAAACGGTGACATTTGTTAACAATTGCACAAGGTAGGTTGTAAATTCGTATTATCATGATTATGGGCTTCTTATTTCGTCGTTAATCCATTCGGCGTTGTGTACTGTTGTGTTGGGTGGCCGGGATGCCCCCAGTAATTGCTGCGACTTAGAGGTTTTCCTTTACTCGTCCTTCCCCTTCTGTTCTTCTTTTCTATCCTGTTCCAATCCAAGATGGCGCCAATATGGCTGCCAATCTTGAAATTACACAAAATTAGGTAACCTACTAAAAAGAGAGTACCTATCCTAGTGATATACATTCCTAGTACTTCCAAGTTATAGCCCTCATTGAATATCGGTACAAAATATCTGGGTACAGGGTGGGGAGACTTGGATTTTGTTCAAAATGGGCGTCCAACTGGGCCTCCAAACATATGAAACTTCATAGAATAGGCATAGAGCATTTCAAAAAGTGGAGACAATTGCCTGAAACAAGTGATGATATATATTTTTCAGTTTTTTGTGGACACATACATGACTTTTCCATGCTGCTCGCATTTTTCCCAACCCATATTTGCGGCCATCTTGCTGCTAAATTCTTGGAATTGCTGCAAAATTAATATACTGTGTTAAATTTCACAAGATAGCATGCATTCCTATAAAGGGGCGATAATATATCAAGCTTGACATTATTACTACTAATATATAATTATTAGCATCTTCAAAATCATTTTAACAGCCCTATATGGTTTCTAAAATCTATAAACCTTGCCAGATAGCCCTTATGATCCCATTTCTATTTCCTTTGTTGGAAAATTCTGCTTTCTTAGTCTAAGACTCTAAGTATGGCATCATTTGAAGTTTTATGGAAGAACGTGGATGCTGTGGGCGCAGTTGCCAACCTTCACAGTCAAGTTCATGGAGAGTGCCGAGAGCTATCCAAAGTATAACTAGACAACAACCAACGTCAAATATTGGCAATTGTTAATGGAAATTATAGTATTTGCATCTTTCTGAATATGACATTTGCAGCCTAGACTGAGACCTATCAGTGCAGCAGCAATGATGTGGACATATGTTACGGCAGATTTTACAGGATAATAGAGGTAGGCTAGAAGACATTTGGCTAGCATTTATGAACAAAAAGTACCTACAAACGTTAGTATAGCTGGACTAGGCTAGCCGAACACTAGGCTAGAAACCCCGGCAAGAAATGTCCTCATTTGGGCCCTGACCAGAAAACCTCTAACCCATTCTATTACCTCTGCTGCCCATTATTGTAAAAATGCAGCAATTCTGATTGGTCCAGTTTTTAGCTGCCCATTATTCGGCAATCATGGTCGCCAATGCATTTTCTCATTATATCACCTGGGTTGGGGGGGGTTTCGGTGGTAATAGAATAGAAATAAAGGGTTTGCAGTAGAATTATTTTATGGGCTCATAATGTTCCGCGGCCCGGAAAAAAATAAATAATGGACTCTGGCTGCGCCTCGTCCATATATGTTTTTCTGACCTCGGACACGTATTCGCCCATAAGGATACTGCAGCACCCGTTATTTCTTAATTAAAACACATTTCGGGCGGTTCACGGCCCATACACGTGTAAACGTCCCTAACCCAAATTGTTGCTTTTTTCTCCCAATTTGTAAAATATACAAACTTCCAGATTCCTCTTCTTACGGATGAGAAAAACATTCTTGGTGGGCTGTTAGGTCGTGGAGGGGAGACTTGTTAGCTCACGTTTCTCCAGCCAGCACATAGTGCTACAGTCGCCATATCTCCTCCCGCACTAGAACGTCTTGTAGATTACACTTGAAACATGGTTGCGGAACTCCACATAACCCGGCCCAAGAGGAGGGTGCCATGCACATCAGCGCCTAACAAGAGCTGACAACCGATTTTTATGTTTTTTTGATGTGCACTATGGATGGAGAATGTAAATTGTATACTGTTCTTTAGATGGTGTGCCAATCAAGATATCAATCCGCTGTTGCTCTGTAAGGCAGATCGAGGAATTTCCCTAAAAGACACCTTTCCACGAGGGCTTGGGAGTCCAAAGATTGGGGCGCTCCATCGGGTTCTTCATATATTGCACATTTTGTCTTCTAATAGCACGACCTCACGAATCTGCTGAGGGGCATGTTTACGGTATGGTCACCTGGTTTGTTATTCATTCTGGAGTTGGACCTTCCACTAGTGCCCAGTTTCTTAGCAGCTGAAGAATTTGAGTCACTAGAAAATGCTTGTGTCCCTGCAATTTCTTGGGGTTCGAAATACATGTCCTTTGCCCCTTGAACGGGCCCCACTTGGCGGTGTGTCCAAGGATTACCCTTGTCCAACCCTCCCAACTGGCGGGTATGCAAATGAACTATTAATATGCATAAAATCTGTATTGCTATATTTTTGAAACGGTAACCTCGGAGTACACAAAATTCTTCACGGCTGAAAGCCGTATCGGTGCGCATCTTTTTAAAGGAGGCAAAAAGAAGAGAAGGGAGTCCCTCTGGGTAATATTCATAGGGATTGGTGTGAAGAGAAGAAGGGACACGGACACGGTGAGGAGAGCTCGGAGCGGGAAAAGGGTGACGAGATGTGGAGGTGGGAGGCGCACATTGTATAGTTGGAGAGACGCGGGAATGGAAAATTAAAAAGGCGAAATAATGAAAAGGAGGAGCTCAGAGCTAGTAGGTAGAAGAAGGAGAAACATGGGACACAGCGGGTGGAAGCACGGAGATGGAGAAAAAGAATAGGCAGAAAAACTTTAGGGGCACGTTAACGTAGGGAAAAAGAACGTGAATATGGGGAAGAAAGTAGCGAGAGGGACAGTATTAGGAATGGGCAGCGAAATGGAAGACATGTAGGAACAGGAAAGCGGAAAAAACGAAAACTGGAAGTCAATGGAAGAAGTAGCAAAGACGGGGGTGAGGAAGCAAGGGAACACGGAATGTGATTGGCACAAAAGGAACGAGTGCGGAAAGGTGAGAGGATATGGTGAAAATTAGAATAAGGTAGAAGGGGGTGGCACAAGGGCATTACAGTGTCAACACCGTAGAAACATGGAAAAAAAAGAACGAATATATAAACATCTACAAAAAAAGGAAGTAGGGTAAAGAAAACCAGTGAAGGTGTTGGAGATGTGAAAAAATAGGGGAGAGGACCAACAAAGGGACGGGCAAAGAGGCAGAAAGAAACAAAGGTTGATGAAAGATGGGGAATTAAGGGGAATCAGAAAGGATCGGGCCTGGATAAATGAGTCAGGGCAAGTAGGTACGTTGGTTGGGGGAAAAATAGGGAAGGAGGAGGAAGGAAAAAGCAAAGTACGACGATGAGGTTATGAATGGATTAAGGGTCGAGTAAGAGCGATGGGTACGAGCATGAGGAGAATGGGAAAGAGTAGAAAGAACATGGAGATGGACGGAGGAGATGTACAAGAGCATGCGAAAAACACAAAAATAAAAGGGGAGACTAGAAACCGTAAAAGGGGAACAGGAAAGAGGGAAAACAACAAGAGGATCGGAGATGGAAAAACAAAGGAGCAAACGGGGAAGACGGAAAAAACCAGGCCCAGGTGAGAAGGAAGAAGAGAAAATGAGGGATTGTTCCAAGCGATCGGGAAAGAAAACAAGAGGGAAGGAGTAGTGAAAGTGAGCGGAGCTGCAAGGAGAACAAAACTGCGGCGGAAGAGGGAAGGGGACGTCGAGAAAAAGAAAAAAGTGAGAAAGGAATGGAGACGAAGCCGAATGGGAAGGAGACAGGCAAAAACAGAAATAACAAGAAGGGGGAAAAAATAATAATTGGTGAAAAGGACGAATAGGCTAAACATAAAGCGAGGGGGGAGGGAGAAAAAAAGAGGGTGTGGGAGGGGGAGGTCAAGGTAAAGACGCAAGCAGCAATGATTAGGGGGATGGGGGAAAGTGAAAAACAAAGGCATAGAACGCTCAAAAAAGCCGGTGAGAAGAACGGAACGAAACGGTATGATACAGGTAAGAAGAAGAAAAAGGAGAACCCACGACGAGTGGGATGGTAGAGAAAATAAAAGAGACGAGAGAGGCAAGGAGGGAGGAAAAGAAGGCGAGAAAAGAAGGGGATTAAAGGGGGTGAGTTAAGGAGAGGCCAGGAAAGGGCTAGGAGCAGATGCGGGGATGAGGACATAAGTAGCGGAACGGAGTCGAAAAATATTAAAGGATACCGCCGCAGAAAGGAGGCATTATTTGCCATTTGAAAGTATGTGATAGTTGCGGCTTCGTAGCAAATGAGCTAATTAAATATGCATAATGGCTGTATCGCTGAAATGGTTCATCGGATAGCCAAAATTCCTTTGCTACATGAAAGACTAGTCTGCCATACACTTTTGTGTGAATCATAGTTATGTCAGAGTGCATGTGGGCCATTAAAGGGGCATTTTTTTATGCATTGATCTAATTAAATATGCGTATTGCTCTATCGCTGAAACCGTACATTGGATATGCAAAAGTTCTGTGTAACATGGAGCAGGTGGGTTTTTGAGAGGGAGTACGTGTGTTGGGAGGGCGGTGATGGTGGGGTGGGCAGGGTGTTTGGGAGGGGGGTTTTGCCTTGGGGAGTGGTTGTCGTTGGGGCGTGTTTTTTTCAGTTTGTTGGGGATGGGGTGTTGCAGAGTGTTGGGGAGGTGGTGGGGTAATTGTGTGTGTTTGTATGGATGTTGGGGTTTTTGGGTAGGTGGTGGGTGTTGGGGAGGGAGTGAGGTTTTGCGGGGGTTGGGTGTTGTGGGTTGTTGGAATGGGTGGGTGTTGCGGGTGTTGGGGAGGGGGGGGGTGTTGCGGGGTGTTGGGCGGGAGTGGAGTGTTGCGGGGTGTTTGGGGAGGGGGATGATGTGTTGTGGATGGGTGGGTTGGTTTGTGGGGTGTTTGTAAGGGGATGGTGTTGTGGGTGTTGGGAGGGTTTGGTGTTGCATGTGTTGGGGAGAGGGATGGGTGTTTTGCGGGTGTTTGGGGGGTGGGGGTTTGCAGGGTTTTGGGTAGGGGAGGGTGTTTGCGGGTTTGTTGGGAGGGGGTGGGGTGTTGGGGGAGGGGTGGGTGGGTTGCGGGGTGGTGGAGAGGGGGTGGATTGTTGCGGGGGTGGGGGTGTTTTTTGGGGTGTTGGGGGGGGGTGGGATATTGCAGTGTTTGGGGTGAGGGGGATGAGGTGTTGAGGGGGGTTGTGAGGGTGTGGGATGTTGCGGGGTGTGGGGATGGGTGAGTGTTGGGGTTTGGTGCTGGGGTTGGATGTTGCGGGGTGTTGTTGGAGGGGGGGGATGTTGGCGGGTTTGGGCAGGGGTGAGTGTTGGTGGTGGTGTTGGATGGGGTGGGATGAGTTGCTGTGTTTGGGGATGGGGTTTTGGGGGTTTTGCGGGGTGTTGGTAGAGGGGGTGGGGGTTGCGGGGTGGGGAGGGGTGGTGTGTTGCGGGGTGTTGGGGAGGGGGTGGGTTGTTAGGTTTGGGGAGGAGTTGGGGTTAGGGGGTGTTGGTGAGGGGTGGGTGTTTGGCGGGTGTTGCGGGATGTTGGGGAGGGGTGAGGTGTTTCGGGGTGTTGGGGAGGCTGCCTTGTCTTACAGCTATGCGCTAAAGCAGTGAGACTTGTGGTTCGAAGAACCGCCTTGTTTACAGTTATATCTATTTGTGTAAAGTTCTACGGATTTGGCAGCCCATATTGGCACCATCTTGGTATTTGGAAAATACTACAGCATGGAACTGCCATGTATGGGTTCGCAATAACCGAAAACATATACATCAGTTGTTTGAACTTGTATCACTTTTTTTCAACTGATTTATACATGTTCTATGAATTTTACCATGATTGGCTCCATTTTGAATGCATTTTGAAAAATCCAAATTCCCCAGCCTGCACCGGCGGGCATCTTTTTTTTGGTAAATCTAGCCCTTTACGTACTCAAATCAGTTGAAAGCAGATTCTTTACAATTTTTTCGGCAGATTGGTCACAATATCATCTAATTTGTGGTTACTTTGAAATCTGGGTGCACCGTGGCCACAACCTACCCAAAATCCTCCCCTGGAATATAACTGGCAAACATTACGACTAATTTTTAGCTTGCGGCTATTGATACATGAACCGGATGAACACCGAGCCCATCTTATTTTAGATAGAGTACTTGTAAATGATCAATAACACTCAACCTTATTTGCTCCAGACCAAAGAAGTTTTTCCTTATCGGAAGCGCGTTTTACCAATCAAGACCTTGTTTCATATGGTATAATTTTGTCCTGGGAATCAATATCTAATTGTAGATTTACGTTATATATTAGTAGTAGACTTGCGCTGATTCTTAACAACTTGTACTTGTTTAAGGTAGTACCTTATGTTGAGCGCATGGATATTGTTAATTTCTCCACATTTAGTCTGTGTATTTATGATATTATCTGGTCTACGATAAAGCTTAAATTAATTGTATAGTTATATTAATTGTTTAAGTTAGGATCATCGAATGAAAAAATGGTCTTACAGAAATATACCTGTAAGATAAAATCCCCTTAAAGGTGCATCGAGAGAATTCAAATAACAGGTGTCCCTAAAAAATGTGAAAATTCTGATTTTTGCCCTGATGTAAAGCTTTCCATCACAAATATCCCCATCTGAAAGGATTAAGCTGAGAAATGTTTCTTTGGTACAAAAATTGTGAAATTTCTAATTTTGTATAGGAGCAAATACGAAATTCAGCCTAGTGTTTTATATTGAAATATAAGCAAGTCAAAATCACCTTTTTTCTCTCTTTTAAGACATTTCTGCAGCCAAATACAAGGTAAGAGATCTATTGAGTGTCTAATCCATATGAAATCACTATTATGACACAATATCTGGGTGCCTCAAAATCTCTTGTTGCACCTTTAACCAATTTAGTCCACATGTAACTATAGTAACACTCTAAATGTAAACGAGTGAAAATTTGCAAAAAGAGTGAAACTTTTGTGAAACACTCCAAAATGAGTGCTTTTGTACTTTAAAAGAGCAGTTTCCAGGCAAAAAAGAGTGAAAATCTCTCCAAAAAGAGGGAATTTCCACTCGTTTGAGGAGTTGAATGAAAGACAACTCCTTTTGAAAAGTTAAAACAAGGACAACACGAAAACGAGAGGCAATTCACTCTTTTTGGAGTAATTTTCACTCTTCGAGTGGAAATTCACTCTTTTTGGAGTAATTTTCACTCTTCGAGTGGAAATTGCTCTTTTAACAAAACCACTCAGTTTGGAGTGGTTCACAAGAGTTTGGGAGTGAAGTTTTTACTCGTTTACATTTAGAGAGAAGGATTAAACTTTTCTCCACATATTTTTACAGTTTCATGTAGGTATGATATGTTGAATGTTTTTCTTTATTTTTTTGAAAATTCCTCCTTTTTTGTGGGCCGCCAGCTATAACTGGCAGGACCACTTAGCAATCCGTTGTGCGTGTGTATGTATGTGTGTGTGTGTGGATGTGTGTGTGTCAAAAATTGTTAAGTTTTTTTTAAATTGACCTCAATTGAAAAGTTTAACTTCAATTGGAAGCAAACTTCTGTCATAGGTGCACAATGGGATCTCTCATATGTTGATGAGGTC
>JAMKCH010084434.1:0-13530 GCA_023653785.1 Ophioderma brevispina | reverse complement strand
GATGGAGGGGTGAGTCTGGTGCACGTGCTGGCCGTTGCAGTGAAAAGTACAAAATTGGCCGAGGCGATCACCAAAATTGTCATTGTCAAAACCACAATAGGCCCCGACACTAAATCAGGTCTATAATCCCTCTAGATACCGCGCATAGCGCGGAAAATTTGGAAATTCATGGGTTACAAAGTAAAAAGTACGTGTCATTGTTCGCATTGATTGTTTTAGACGAGGGAAGGGGCGACGGCGCGGCGCGGCCCGGCCCGGATCCTCATTGGTAAGAGGGGCGATAGGCCTTAGTACAAATAATGGGGGGGACATTGATATTGTGTCCACCAACCCAAAAAACGTGGGGGAGACATGTCCCCTCGTCTCCCCGGATTGGACGCCATGGGAGACACACCAATTTACCCCACCCGTAGCCTTTGCAGAACCGTACACACATTATTAACATGTGCGGAGTCTTGCCCGTCGAATTAGAGTCCTTGCAAATTAAACAGCACCAAAAACAAACCTACTTGTACGTTTCTTTCATGTATTAACATAATCATGACTGCTGCTGCATTTTTACATCCACTCTCAGCCACCTCCAGACAAAGACTGATTTAAATTTGTACTCAAATATACAAGCCTTATATTGACCAATCACGTGACTAGCTTTGCACTGCATGCTTGATACACTACAGTACTCCATGTGTTTGTAGTAAAGCCCCTAAAAGGAAGCATGAGCATTTTCTTGGAGCCACACCCAAAAGTTCATTCAGGCACATACACATATTTATAATATGCAATTACTGAATGTCAAAATGACTTTTATATTAAATACAAACTTTGCCACAATAATTGATAGGCCCAAAATACCGTATTTTCCACATGATATACACCTGATAAATGACAAATGGGAAAACCCAGACGTAGTGTTTTGGTGAGCCCTAAGAACTCTTTGACAGTAGATCGCAGAATATGGAGATTTTAGGCCAATACTATTTTGTTGCTCACTTAATTAAAAAAAGAAGAATATCTCATGAATGATCACAACATGTGAAGGAGGCAGGCTTTCCAAACAGAAATGCATGCATTTAATTTACAAATCTGAGGTCTATAAGGATTCCCACCAGTAAAGACGGATTCATACCAGTAAATTAACGTGAGAAACAGGCCTGCTGGAAAAAGTGGGGAATTTGGACTGACATTCCCAGGAAATTTGCCATTGGAGGGGAAATTGTGACCTTTCAAATAAAGAAAAATACATAGACATGTGAAGGGAATTTTGAAACTCTGGAGGGGAAACTTTGCAAACTTAGAGGGAAATTTGGATTGTCTTCAAAATCTGTACAAGTTAACCACATTGTAACACACCTCTAGAACATTGTAGAACGCATTTCGAACACATCTGGGCACGTCAAGTGTTCTGCACATTTGCAGTGTTGCAGTGTTCGACGAGGTATTTGAATTTGTATTTGGACACTTGAAACCCTTATTTGCATGCATTTCTTTGTAATAAATTGTCTTTCCCAAATTCAAGATAGCTGCCAAATAAGCCGCCTGATCAAGACATTTTAGGGGAACCAGAAAGAAATGGTCTAATACCGTATTGAAACGTGTTCTTTGGTGTGCTCTCTTTTATCCGTCATATCTTTGCCCTGTCCTACCCTAGAGCAATGAAATTTTGCAGAGGCATTTTGAATTCATAGTTTAAAAATATCTTCTTTTGAACCTAGATTTACCAATATCAGTTTTTTACAACTTAGATTTGAAAAATTCACACCCCGGTTTTTAAACCCCTGAGCCCACCGAATCGGTGTTTCAACAACGGCGTTTCACATAATGTACGCCGTAGCATACCGCCACGACGGGTTCTCATCCATTTTTAATACGAAAGACATACGCAATTGAAAGACACAAAATCAGATCTCTAGGACAAATACTTCCGCCACATAACTACACAAATTTACGGCTCAAATTATATAGGTTTTTATAGGCAACATAGCGGTGTTTGGCCCCAATCTTAAAATTTTGTGCATTTTAAAGGGGCTTTCGTATATTTTTCCATTGTTGTCCTGAAATTTCAGTTTCAAAATCCAGTTCTTTCTTTCGCAAGATATAGATAAAAAAACACAGTTTTTATGGTTAACCATCATATTAGCACAGTAGTGAATAAGGCTCAAAACCGCAAGCCTGTTTCCCACGGTACTTAATAGTCATTGTGTAACAAGTGTCAGGCTCTCATATCAATTAGAGAACACGGATAGACAAAACTCCGGAACAAGCACCTTTGAACCAAAGTGGCTGCAATTTTACTTTTCTTTAAAAACTTTTCTTTTTTTAAAAATTAAAATCTGTATTGTATTTATAGTTATAACCTCCACTGATCCAAGTTGAATGTAAGTATGAAATGTAATGTCTTTAAACATTACAAACTCCGTATCTGTATTTGTTTTTTTCTTGACAACATGCTTAAAATTTGGGAGGTCAATTTGACTATATACTCGTATGACGATTTGTAAGGTTTTAAAGACTTAAAAGGGCAGCCATATAGTCGCTTCCATTTGAATTGTAAGCATGTTAACACCACTAGAAATAATCAGATATGAGTTTCGCTACTGGGTTATAGAGTCCCCGACTTCATGATTGCCATGCTCACAAATTAAAGGTCAATTGACTGATTTCGGGTCATATTGCATTTTGGGGTGGCCATATTGGATTTGGTGGTATGTTTGTGATCGAATCATATTCAAGAACCAGTCCTAGTAGATGCCCCTGCTTTAAAACCTGGATATAGAGGCAGTAATGAATGCCCAAGTTGTAATGATTTTGAGGTCGCGGCCTAAGTGGATTTCACTAGAAAACGCCATGGCACGAATTTTGCACACCCTCCTAGAAATTATTGCTGAGGTCGAGCATAACTACAATCGAAAAGGCTCAAATCAAAAATATTTTTGAAAATTGTCAATTTCCTAAGGAAGAAACAAAAGGCCCTAAGTTGCCTATTATATTGTAAAGAAGTCAATTCTCATCTGATACCAATTTGAATCTAAATGAATGAATGTTTTAAAAAAATTGATGACGCGATTGATTGGAGTTATAGGCCGTATTCACCATTTGTGAAATAAATTTGAAGTGCTATAGAAATCCTTTTTGGTTTAAGACCTATGTTTAAAAAAAGTTTTCCTAGGCATTTTTTGCACTAGATTATTTCCTGTCATTCACAAATTGGCAGAATGGAAATTCCAAATTGGTTACATTATCACAACAACTGGGAAATGTTTGATTTTCTAATTCGATTTAATGTTTTGGTATTAGGAACAAGCCAACATGCCTAATACCAACATGAATATTTGTATTAAATCCACTATCAGTCATTTTTTTGGCAATTTAATTGCCGATTTTGTCTCTAAAAACCGCGTGTTATGTCATATCACACCTTATTACTGGTTCTTTGTGAAAACATACACTTAAGAAAGCATCTAACACTTAAGTTCCTAAGGTGTTTTCACTCCTTTGGTTGCCTAAAGGGGGTTCCAGGACCCCCACCCCCCCAAGGAAACCACTTTCCGATGATTTTCAAATGAACTCTTCCCGTCCACAACTTGAGGCATAAGATAAGTGCCAAAGGTGCAATATAATGAGTTCCATTTTATCATCTGGTGAATTAGCGGGGGCAAATCATTGTTTTCGAATACGTCAAAATCAAGCATTGCAAATCATTTTGATATTATATCTGCGCTAGAAGGACCATTTACATTATTTAACCAACAAACATTACCATTTTCTACTTAAACTTAACATTTGGTAATTCTTGTATTTTTTGTGGGTGCAGTCGTATTTCCCATAGGTTTGTACAGCAATGCGCGCAGGGTCGCTCGATGATGGATCGCTTCTTTTCAGCGCATAAAGGGTTAATTATTTTTCTGATTATGTAATTAACTTGTTTTCAATGCAATATTAATATGCATAAGCATAAAAATATTTTCTTGGCAACATAACTTTATTTTTAAAATCACACTCCCGGTGTGCATTAGGGGGGTTTCCTAGTGGAACCCAGCTAAGTATCTGCATTACCGGTTCTAGAAATTTTTAGAGTATTTGTAATGGAAAGAAGCTCATGATAAGTTACCAATTACAAACAAAAAAATAGAATTCGAAAATATTTTCACACGACTGATAAATCGCCTGAAGAGGAAAAAAATCATGGGTACAATGGAACCCCTCCCCACTTAATGCACTTAAGTGTTAATCGTTCTTGAAGTGCCATTTACGACTGTTCTGGACTTAAAAAAGTCTGGATCCCGACTTTTTATTATTAACAAACATAAAAATCATAATTCTGTAACACAATCGGCGTGTCTACTCTTACCACTTTCGAGGTGTCTTTCTACAAGAATTTCCCAATATACATGCAACAACCCGACTTCGAGAAAAAATAGGGGGCGCGATTTTGTTTTACACAATAGCATCGTGAAAAAATCGTGTGAACATGCTTAATTGCTTAGTTTTTTCTGTTTTAAAATATTACATTAAAAAAAGTATAAAAAATCAAAAAATTAATTCTTTTTAAAATTGGTCTTCTTTTTCTTGTAATCCCAAACTACGGTGCGTAAACCAGCTTTTTTTTTTCAGGGGGCACGGGGGCACAGTATTATTTTTCGGGGGGGGGCAATTATATATTAAATTTGTTATATAGTATATGACCTATTTAAATCACTAATTTTTTGAAGGGATCCAGATTCCCCAGGGGAGCGTCCCCCTGCGCCCCCCGTTACGCCACTGTCAACACACGTGGGTTCCAATCGCTGGTACAATCGCTGGGCTTGCATCACTGAATTCTGCAAGGTGGAGTAAATCATAAAATTTTTTTTAGCCGAAAAAAGTTGAAATACGCCATCCCCTGCGCAAATAATGATCACCAAAATGTAATGAACAATCCTAATGATTCATTATTAAAACAACTGTACCGTATGTTTTGGCATTTACCATTCCGTATGCGACCAAATCAACAAATTTTGTGCATTTCCACAAGCGGACATGCATCATTATTGTATTTCCCGGTCCGCACCTTTAAAATGGAGCTTCACTGCTCGCAAAAACAACAAAAAAGGTCATTTCCGTATCAGAATAAATAAAAATTTGTCGAAATTCGACGCCCACAGTGCATCTTAGTCCCGGGAGGGTTCTTGGGTTTTGTTTGGGTACCCATGCTCGTTGCAGGTGTTTTCTGAAAGTGACCCTAACAGGACAATTTTCGTGGAAAATATACCCCTAACGGTACCAGTTTTCGGTAAAAAATACCCTAACCGGGGCCAAGTTGCAGTAAAAAAATATACCCCTAGCGAGCCTGTTTTCAACATGTTAATAAAAAATAAACCTTTAAAAGAACCAATATTACAAGAAAAATCACTTGTGCTACTGTACTAAAAATGGCTCAGCACCAATTGCAATTGTTGTTACAAATTAGGTCCATTTTCCTATTTTTTTTTAGTCAGCTAACCAGTCACAATCTTAACTGATTTGATACCACTGGCCGGGACTAGAAGAGATTATTGTAAATTTATACCCTAGCGTAGTCCCGCAATAGTGGCGTAGCCCGCTTTTTTTTTTTGGAACGAGCATTGTTACCCGAACCAAAATCCAAGAATCCCCCCCCCGGATCTCAGTATCTAAAACATGAAATTTGCCCGCTCGTCCACATGCGGAAATGTGGGTGTGCTGGTCAACAGATTGTGCCAATCATGAATGTTTCATTTCATACATACCCTGGTGGCAAATTTTAATTGCATCTTCGAGTGTGCGGAAAGTGTACAGTTATTTTTTAAGAAAATTCTAAAATTACAAAGCTCAGCCATGATGGAAATCCCTTCTAAAACACCTAAAAAATTAACTCCCCACCCTTGAACTTTATCTGTCGCAGTCACACGATACAATCTTGGTTCTAATAATATGAGATATATGAGATATCAGCTGTTGTTTGAAATCCAGTGCAAATCCTCTTCTTCTCTGCATGAGTATTCTCCTTCACTATCGAACTCTTACAGCAACAGATACTGTTGTTGAAAATAGAGACATGCCTTACTACTTCCTTGCTGACTGCCGGTGACAAACATATGCATTTTCAAAAGTAACCATGTGATATCATTCTTTTTCGGGCTGATTCAAACCCGAAAGTTAAGTGAGTCTTCATTAATGGTTGAATCCAAACCACTTGTTTTTTTGTTAAGCGAACTCTTGAATTAAGTTTTCTTATGGGGCGACTTAATCAGATCGTCTTAAAAGTTTGAATGCTAACTAGTATGTCGTTCAAAGTCTCGTTCAAATGTTTTAGCATATGTCCTCTGTGCCCTACTTCACTTGACAACCCACCCCAGGATTTTTAAAGTTGCAGTACATTCGCTTTGACAATCATACTGTTACAGATTTGAAATCAGTCAATTCCTACACCTTCTTCTCTGCATGACCAATTCTCCTTCTCTATAAGGCTTAACTTCAAACTTTTATAATCCTGGGGTTGGGGTTTGGGTCATAGTGGTCATGCCTTCAACAATCCTTATCATCGCCACAATCGGGAGTGTCAAAATTCGCGTAATAAACACGCTTCAATTTTATATACCATAATTTAATGCGATTATCGTTTTGAACTTGACAGAAAAAAAATTCACAGGGGTTGGAGTTACTTTTATTATTGGGGTGGTTTATTAATTTTTGGAATACCATAGAAATTTGATATTCTTTTTTTAAGGAGCACCGGTACTCGCATTGGCTATTTTCTTCCCATTGAAAATATGTATCCAAACCGGATCTGTAGTCGACTGTTCTGATAATGGCCCTAATTTTATTTTGGATGTTTGTATCTTGGGGAGTATAATAATAATTGGACACCATAGTGTTTCCAATTCCTCATGATGTATATCAAGGGGAGAGATACCCAACCCGACTTTTTATTTTTTTCTTTTTTTATTTTCTTCCGGACTTAGGTCGACTCTGCGGATTCCTTTTAATTGAATCTCTGTCACAATAAATCATATCTTCATTTCTTCATTGCATCAATCGTTATCGAGAATTACAAGTTCTGACATTTTTTGTTTTTTGTGAATCGTTAGAAATTCCCATTGTCTAGCTTCAAGTTTATTTTGTTTTGAAGGTCCCACTTCGGGAAGTTTTTTTTTAATATTTTTTTATTAGTTTGTCAACTTAAAACAGCCTGATCTCAAATGACCATTTCAGGTAGAAGCTTGTAATTCTCGGCTCAGAAGTGTGGTTTTAATTGTCATGGTTCTTAAATAATTCCATAATATCTGAGGCTGGCGATAGACCTTTGCATAAGTCGACTACCAGGGAATATACTGCTACATATTACACCGTTTTTATGCAGAAATTTACTATATCAATGCTGCTCTCCATACCTGGGACTAATGGTGTTTTACATTATAACTACCATGACATGACTGGGGGGGTAACACCCATGCGCTTTTGGTTTTCTGATATGGATTTACAGTTAACCGGAGAGAATTTCACATGTCAGGTGTTCCTTCGAAAATCGAAAGTACTGAATTTTTCGCCCTAATGTAAAGCTTACAACAAAAATAAACCCATCTTAAAGAGGATCTGCGACTTTCTTTGTAAAAAATTGTAAAATTTTTAATTTGTATAGAGCAAATCCGAAATTTTCCGCCCCGCCTCTGTTTGTATATATTAAATATAAGCAACTCAAAATCACTTCTTTTCTCTCTCTTTAAGACATTTCTGTAGCCAAATATAATGTAAGAAATCACTTGAGTGTCTATCTATATGAATGATTATTAGACCATATTTTGGGTGCCTCAAAATCTCTCATTGGCACCTAGTAGCCTTCATGACTTGCTGATATATACCAAACTTTAGGGAGGAGGTTTATTATTACTCCATGGTAGGAATGGAGAGTTGAAGTAAGCTATAAGGGGGACGTGAATATTTTCAACACGGAGATAGGGGAACGCAACTTTTGAATGCAGAAATTTCGCAAATTGGGTGCCAAGTTTGCGAAAATCGCCAAATATTTGAAATCCTCCCATTCCCCCATAATGCCTTCTCCTTTAATTTTTTTTTCAAATCGCAATTAAGCTCCTCCTCCCTTGTGTAAGAACACCTTCCACCTTCTCCCTTTTTCACACGAGCTCTTCTTTTCCCAGGACCCGTCTCAGAATCTCCTTTTCCAACCGCTTCCCGACCATTAACCTCAACTTTCCCCATTGTCCGAGAATCTCCCCTTGTCCAAGAATCCCTTTACTTTGGTCCCATAATCGAGACCCCTTCCTTTTTATCCAACCCCCCTTGTCAATGAACTCCCCTTATCCATCCCCATTGTCCCAGAACCTGTAATCTATATCGCCTAACGTACGCCTATGCCGTATGCGGTTCACGCGCACTGTGATTCAGAATTCGCCAGCGGCCTTCTTTAGAGCAAGTACATGACCGGTCAACTCTCGTCACCCACCCCCCCCCCCCCCCCCTCCTCCAATCAAAAAGGTTGACGCCTGGTAGTTTGTATGACCCTTTATTCAATGCATTGGTAGTGTAGTACTCCAAATTGGTGGTGTCTCACTTTTTTCAACAGGCCAATTTAAGGTTTACACACGGTGTCAAACTTTAAAATGCCTCCATCATGTGAAACAATGTCTTAGAGGACTACTTTGTGAAAGACTGACCGATCAGCGTTGGCTTTAGTCTTGTGACTTAAAAAAACGATTAATCGAAATATGGCCAAATACCTTACTTTACTTCATTTGAGAATGTTACCACAAAACATATAGTCAGTTACTAGTCCAAGAAATATAAAACAACCAGAAAATAAATAGGTAAAAGCTGAATTTTTTCGGAGATTTCCTTTCAAAAAGAATTTGTGCCTTGTTCGTCTCATTGTGTATAACTTAAAGATTATTTAAATAGTTCTCAAGTATTTTTCTTGCATAGTGGAAAAAAAAAAAAAAAAAAAAAAAAAAAAAAAAAAAAAAAAAAAAAAAAAAAATAAAAAAATCAAGGGCTCATTATTACAGGTTTCTACTGGGTCACAAGATCACTGCCCTTAAGTCAAATTTCGAAATGTAGATAATGTGATTGTTTTTTGCCATAATATGACATACAACATGTACGGCGTAATGGTTGGCATTAAGTTTAATTAAAAGTCGTACTGTTTGAAAATCTTACCCCCCGATGACCTTTGAACAATTTTTTGGCTTGCGTGCCTAAAACACTAAAACGTTTCTTACTGAGTTTGACTAGACATAATCATATTTAACTCAATTTAATCATTAGGAATATCCTTAAAAAAGTAGCTATGACTTCTGTACGTAACAAATCGTGGCATGTAGGCCAAAATGCTAGAGACCTTTTACAACTAAATAGTACTTGATAGAAAACAATTCAACTTAGAGGCATCAGCTTAAACAGCAACTTTTCAACATTAATACACCAACGAAACACACTAGAAGGGGAAATTGGCAAGTTTCATGGTTTCCAGAACCATTGAAAAGTGATTTCAAGTTATACAAATTCAGAATTTAGTCCCCGAATTCTTGGTTACTTTTAATTAACCTGGACTCAAATAAGTTATAATTGACAGGAGATATAATATTTCCAAATTGCACCTGATAAGACGTTTGAGATCTTAATCGTCCCTGTAGAAAAGCATGCTTTTGGTTTTCCTGGCGTGCACGAACAGGCAACAATCATATTTACATAAAGACGGAAAGATTTGGTTTATTCACTTGCACACTTTAGGTATTTCAAAATATGAGGGAAAAAACGGATCGAAAGAAAAATGGATGGCGGTTCTTCTGGAATGTCCTCGTATCTCGTTTATGTCAATACATTCTTGATTAGATTAGATAGTAAGTTATAACTTAAAGCGACACTGGCAAAATTTCAAAAAAATATGACATTTCTTCAATTTTTCCTCAAATGATGTGCAGGGTATTGGAAGATGACATAATTGATTATTATATACCAAAATACCATACTCCTTTGCATAACATAAACCTCTCCCCAGTGGCACATTAACCCCCTCGAATTGTAAATTTGAGACGCGCGTCGAGATTGCGGTCGGCTAGGGCTATTGAAGGTCTGCATCCCTTGTATCGCAGTCTACTATTACAAGTGATTTTTTTTTTGCCAGAAAAATGTTCGCACGCTTTCCTTCGCGCGATTCTGTCCAACACAAATACTGCTAGTTTTTTCAGAAACTCAATTGACTTCGAATGACCGCTATGAAAAAAAAATGTACAGAAGAGTTGGTCAAGGTAATTTTTTTTTTTTTTTTTTGTTGGATTTCTCATCGTATTTAAATAGAATGTAATCAATAGATATATGCCCTAACTACATGTTAAAGTCGTTCTGATGATATTAAAAATGTAAAATTGGAATTTTTTCAATCAATCAATGAATACCGATTAATTGCAAGTCGGGCTAAAAAAAAACCTGCCCCATTACGCTATTGGAAACGGACAGCTTGATTTTCTGTGTCAGTTTTCAAAGTTACACCATTTGCCTTTCTTTCTTCCATAATCCTCAACATTAGGTACTATCAGTGAACCACCCGCAGAGTCAAAATATCTTCATCTGTAGGAAATCTTTAAAAGTGAGGAATAAGTCTGTAGAATTATTTTTTTTTCGCAAGCGAAACAAAAATAATGAAACGAAGAAACAGCAGTGTCCAAGATATGAAATCTCCAGGGAATTACGTGTTGTGGTAAGTGTCCCTACGGACGGTCAGTAATTACTAAAACATCCCATTTGTCCTTATTAGGTGCTTTTTGTCATATAATTGTGAGGTATGTTGGGATAATGTTGAAGGATTGTTTCGATTTCTGGTTTGACTAATCACTGATGTGTCCGGAACATAAGAAACGGTATAAAAGTCCCCGAAAACCACAAACAATATAATTCAAATGTTGAGGCCCATTTCTCTGCAACCCTCGCTGTGTATTTACCATCATCCTCTCTCAGCGGGTGAAATGACACAGAGATTGACTCGTGGTCCGGTAGTAAATTTGGGAACTGCATGAAACTGATCTCATAAACGGCCTAAGTACCACACTATCGGCACTATATTTGGTGTAGGTATAGTTTTACATCATTTTGGTACCACGATGACGCGTTGTAGTCAGGTGGAATTATGTGCACACAGCTCGAAGGGTGGAAATGGATAACAACCGTTTTCTATCGGTTCAGATGTAGTGTTCATTAGAACGGCCTCACCCAATATTTTTTGATAGTGTGCAAAATTGGTTCAGTGGCATTTTTGAAATCCAATATGGCCGAAACCATGTTAAAATCATTAAAACTCTCTTAGTATTTCTGAAGAGACAAATTTTGGCCACTCTCAAAAGTGTTCGCGATGTGATTTGATCTTTATATGGCCCGAAAATCCAATATGGTTGCCCAAAATCAATATGCCGTGAAACCACTTAATGATCGTAACTCCGTTCAGTAACCGTATTATTAGATACAGACTCATCCAGAACACCTAAAATATGGTGCAGTCAGGTTTAAAAATCTTTAAAAATGGAACACGCCTCTGCAAGTGTTTCCTTTTTGAACACCTCTAGAACCCGTTTTTAACAATCCGGACGCGTCAGTATCTGGTACTTAAGCAGTCTAGAGGCAATGATTCAGTTCCATTTCGATGCCTTATGCTTTATACTTAAATCCTTACATCACATTTCTGTGCTATTAGCATTCTGAACTTTTAAATGGCAGCCCAATATACCGCCGTTAAAGAGATTAAAAATCACCTATATCATGTAATGTATCACCCATTTATGTAAAGGTCTAAAGTGGAAAATACGATAAGTTTTGATCATTAGACCCCTTATCCGGCATTTTTTTTTGTTTTCGTTAACCATAGCAAAATGTTATGGTAGCCAATATAACCTGCCCTTCTTTAAAACCTATACATTAAAACCTAACAAGTTTTACAGTTTAAATTAAAGGATGAGATTCTGCTTTTTATTAGCATGAAAACAATATCTGTTATTTTAATATTGACAACCTACTTAAAATTAAAGTTACGGCCGATATATTATCAGTATATGGACAATTGTAAGTTTTAACGACCTTAAAATGCAACCACGTTGGATATCATTTTGATTTGTACGCATGTTTAACCACAGAAATGTGATGAATTAGGGTCAATTAATGATTTCAGGCTACATTGGATTTCTGGGCGGCCATATTTGATTCGATGGTAATGTTATGATCAAATAACTCAAGCACCTGTTCAATAGATTCAAAAATCGTCGATTGAAAAAACCTGGATATAAAGCACAGAAAAGTATGACCATTGATGAATGTTAGAGTGGTGGCATTCATTGGATTTCTAGAAAATGCCACCTGAACGAAATTGCACACCCTCCATAAATAATTGGCTAAGGTCCAAATACTAAAATCGATCGATAGAAAAAATCTGACTCCTTTTCTCCCCTGCGTCCACAATTCCCCCTGACTATTGCATTTGGACACCAATTCCCGCACCAATTTATTTGCACATAGGAAGCCACATAATCTTGTCAACAGTTTGCCAATATTCGTTAGTTAGCCGAAGCGTTCAGGTCCCACGGCTTTTTTTTTTTTTTGTGGGACAACTACGCGACATCTTTAAAAATTGAATACAGTTTTTAAAACACTGCTATCACATAATTAAATTGTCTGAATGCTAGGCAAGAAAAACACGGATTTATGTGTTTTTTTGGAAAAAACTCATTTAATCGCATCTAATATGTTCCAGGTCCACTTAAAATTTAAATAACTTTCAATTTCGGACACTTCGCAACGCACTGGACTTATCTTGGGAATTACGCGCTTAGAAAATCATGACCTTTGCAGGGCCAAAACGTGACCTTCTCTGTCTGACTGGGTTGTATGCCATGCCAAACCCCCTCCCCCCTCGACCGGACGCCCTGCTCCTCCCTCAGACAGATGCCTCTCCCCTTCGGCAACGACCCCGCCTCTCCCCCCGGAACAAACGCCCTCTCCTCCCTCGGCAAGAGATACCCTCTCTCCTCCACGAGATTGCCCTCTCCCCACGCCCCCCCCCCCTCCGCCAAGGAACCCTCTCCCCCTCGGCACAAGAAACCCTCTCCCCCCTCGGCAGAAGAAACCCTCTCCACCTCAGCACACCAGGAACCCCTCTTGTAGTTTACGAAATTGCGATCGGAGCTCTCTCCTCCTGGGCCGTGACGCCTTCTCCCCCTCGCCACGAGAACGACGCCGCCATCGCCACAAGATGCCCTCTCGCATTTCGTAACAAGATGCCCTCTCCCCCCTCGCCAACGAGACGCCCGCTCTCTCCCTCGTCACAAATGCCCTCTACACTCTCGTCACAAGATGCCCTCTCCCCCCTCGCTCGGCAACACAAAAAGAACCCTCCTCCCCCCTCGCACAGAACCACTCTCCCTCCTCGCAAAAGAACCCTCTCCCCTGCTGCACAAGAAACCCCTCTCCCCCCTCGGCACAAGAAACCCTCTCCCCCTCGGCACATAAACCCTCTCCCCCCTCGGCACAAAACCATCT
>JAMKCH010084432.1:0-11534 GCA_023653785.1 Ophioderma brevispina | reverse complement strand
GCCCATATGAACATAATCCCATAGGAAACATAATCCATAACCCCCTTAGTTGATGTTGAGTAGACCCAAATTTTAAATCGTCCCGGTAAACATTATTTTAAATTTTTGGAAGTAATTCTTTGGGAAGCGTACCCTGTTCTGTTAGTAGGCTAAAATTGCTGTGTTTTAAAACTTATAAAAAACTGAAAAAGACCCATGCTTTGGAACACTTTGAAACTCCCACGTTCTGTCTTATTGATGGGGAAGTGCAGTTGCGAGGGCGACTCTTGCGCCTTGCCCCCCGGCCACTTCACCTCCCACACGTCTCGCATCACATCCTCACGTCTTAATCTTTGATCTTTAGAGCCATTACAGCCCCCCCACGACACCCCCCCTACGCCCCCCCCCCCAAGTCGAAATAAACCGGAGGGTCGGGACAAGATCACCACCAAAAAACTAAGTCCCCCCAACGACTTTCCGTAAAAAAACCCTACAACTGATGGAACATACCAAGCTCATACCGGCAGGCTTGTAGTCAGGCCTCTTAATATTGGTCCAATTGAGGGATAATCTTGTCGTATACGTATGAATGCGGAGACAAGTTAGGAATTGGTTACCAGTGAGTTTCCCACTCCAGTTGAAGTGAAATAGAATGTATCCGCAACGATTTTAAAGTATTTTTATATAAAAAACGAACTCCATAATTTTTGGGATATAACAGTGGCGGAGCCCAGACTTCTTTTTCGGGGGGGGGGGGGTGGGGGGCGGAGGAAAGGACATTTTGTGAAAAACTCTAAATCACTCTGACCTTTACAATTCTTATCACCGTTGAAGATGAGTGACGTTAGCTTACGAAAAAAGCACAAGTTCTTCCGAGTGTTGAGACTGAAAAAGAGGATGAAAAGTTGACAGAAATACAATTCAACGGTGGTAAAAAAATGAAATAGCCTCTGCTGAGCCGCCGACGGAGTGGAATTTGCGACACTATAGATACAATTAAGCACTGCGAGTTATGACTTCAATTGTTATTTTGTTTGTATTAGTGAAATTATATTGTTGACAAAGAATTAACGCCCATGCCAGGAAATTGCATGTCGGAACCTTGTCTACAACAGCCTTGTAGAACAACAGCAAACAATCAGTCACTGATGTTGAAAACAGATGTTTCCTTCACATGTACCATATTCAGCATAAGAAGTCGGTTATTTTGGATGGGCACTTATTTTTTCAATCCTTGTAAAATTCATTCTACATTTTGTTGTTGGAGGTTAATGTCTGCATATTTAGATTTGAGTGCATTGGCCAAAACCAAAGCACCGCAGTCAGTTTGACGATACATAAATGGCACAAGCCCCAGGGGCGCGTGCCAATATGAGTCTGGTCAAACCACTGACCTAAGTTACATTGAAACTAAAAATATGCAGACTTTGACCTTAATCATACACGTTCTTACAGTACACATTTTAGAAAAAAAGTGACACGTCATGAAATCCAATACAATGAACATGATCATCCAAGCTAGCAATTAACGTTCTAAACAATCTGCGTACGCTATTAACATACACACAAGTGCAGCTGACAAATATCAATGCATGATTTGTCCATCATACTTCTAGAGCATCAGCCCAGAAGGTTTTGGTTAGCCGAACGAGATACTACTATCTGAACACGGAAAGATTCAGAGCAAAAATCTACCTTTTGCAAAATAATGAAAGGTCTGACTGGGGACCCGTTGCTGCGTGTAGCCACAGGAGAGGGGTAAGTTACTATGGGGGTCCAATATTTGAACTGCCTCTTAATCAATATTAATATAGCTCAAATTATTCCGTAGTTAAGCAAGAGTAAAAGTTCAATTGGGTCACACGCGGGTGGCGCTTCCTTTCCAAGATATTTGGGAAATAGGGCTAAAGGATGGGTTATCAAGAAAGGTTAACCGTTGCAATACCCAGATTGGTTTGTAAATTTTTTTTTTTAAAATGTTTAATGATACTGAATCCAAAGATGAATGCTTTTGCACTTTCGGCATCTTCTTGTTGTTATAATGGAAGGGGTAAAACTTTCACTGTAGGACTCTTATGGGGAACGAGGGACATTATTCAAAAACACATTATGTGTTAATCATCTACTGAGCCTTGATTTCCTTTCCAATGTGACTGACATATGCATTTCACCTCTGAGAAGTGGAATGCCCCAAATTACATTAATTACACCCCTAAAAGAGAAAAATGGTTCGACCAGTGACCACAGGTCACACCCTGTCGAACCGGAGCTCTTCCTTAATTCCGTTTTGGGCTCAAGCCCACACGGGGACGTGCGTACATATCATGCTGTGGGGCGGGAAGTCAACATTGGAAAGAAATAAGGCCTTCAGTGAGATGATTATAAAAAATAATGTGTTTTTGAATAATCATACACTGAACTGATTTCCTTACACCAATGTTGAATGAAACATATGCATAACCCCCCGTTGAATGAATATTTCAATCAACACCAACTGACTCACTCAGTCGGAGGTGGAGCATGATATTTCAGAGCAGCCAACAAAGTGCCAGACAAAGCAAGACCTACACTAAACATAAGTAACATATGTTAAAGGCCTAAAGGCTCTTTATTAACAATAAAAATAGCGGGGACAAAGATGCTCACCTGACAAGGATATCCGAGGGAGCGTCACAGTCGACACCGGATTAGGAGAATTTATGTATAGTGAAGTTGAGTTTTAGGGTTGTTTCTGTAGGAGTGCCCTCGACAACGTTTTCTCTTGAGGAGTGTTACGTTTGCTGTAGTTACACTGACGAAGAAAACGTTGTGGGAAAGCCCTCCAGAAAAGCTTCGCAGAGATTTCGCAATACTGATTCCGACGGTGGAGTAGGACCATTGACGACGAGATATACGAACCGAATGGGCTAGAGCTTGTGAAGCTCCTCCACCGCGTTGGATTCATTAATTACAGCGCTAATTCATCTAGCAATTGTTCGCTTTTGAGGGACCCATGGGGGGCAAGCGTGTGTGTGGTAAGAAGAAACAACGAGTAGTCGCACATGAGCGGAGTAGTTTTACGTTTATAGTAATCAAGGGCCCACGAACGGGACACCAAAGGCGATCTTCCCGCACACGAAGACTGACATGCAATTCGGGGTAAGGGTAAGATGGTAAGATAATTGTAGAGTGTCGGAAGGAGGATGGGCGATCGTTATTGCCAGAAATCCGGGCCCTTACTTAAGAACAATTTGACCCGGTCGCGAGGGAATTCGGACGCTGGACATAGAGATTTATTCGATCTCCGAGCATGTCTCCCAGAGGCGAGGGCTCGACCAGAAAGACAGTCTTAATGGTGACATGTTTTAGTGATGCCTCAGCCATCGGTTCGAACGGGGAGGCTTCACTAAAAGTCTAAGACAGTAGTAGGGGTCCCAGGGAGGGGGGGACCGTGTCTTCCTGGCCGAGGTCGTGTATTATTTTAAAACATCCCCTTAGGAGGAGACGGATCGAGCCATCGGCATTAATGGTAGATCCGTCGTCGAAACCCTTATGGATCGCCTAGGATAGCGGACTTGTAGTTCTAACAGTCGAAAGTTTCAGCCAGTATCAAGCGACTCGTGAGAAAGTCAGCGATCTCGGCGATGCCCGAGTCGGAGACCCCCCTCGTCGCTCACACCCGCGGAAGTAGGGTCCAAGACGCTTAGAGGAAGCGTCCATGGTGTTGTGGACTTCCTTCTTACAGCTGTATGAGCGATGCAGCCCTCTGCGAAAAGCCAGAATCTCGGTATCGATGACCGGATATGGCCACGCAGTCAACGCTAGGTTGACTCCAGCGACACAGACTGGCGCACCCTCCGTCCGGAAGGGACAATAGGTCTCCGGACGGTCCGGCAGCCGCAGCGGCAGAGCGCCAAAGCGATCCACCATCGGACGAACCCAAAGGTGTTCGGCCAAAGGGAGCGATGAGGATGAAACGGCACGCCTCCCGCCCGATTTCGAAACCACGCGATGTAGAATCGGAATCGGCGGGAAGGCAAGGCCGGGAACCCCGTCCAGTCTATCGCCCAGAGGTCGAATGCGTAAGGCACCCGGGTCGTGCGTGCGGGTGCAAGACAGAGGAGTGGTGACTCAGTTCGAAGGCGAACAGGTCGGATCTGAGGAACATATACTTCTCTCGAAGATCTCCCGCACGACACATCTCGGTTCAGTATACCATTCCGAGGCCGTCATCCTGCCGCGAGACGGATCGTCGGCAAAGAAAATTGCGGCCCCCCGGAAATGTGTACTGCGGACATCGTGATTGCCCGATCCCGACACCACACTATGAGACGCATGGCGTCGAGACACAGGGACCGGGGCCGCGGACGAGTCACGCCATCTGTTGTTGATTGTTAGGCCACCATGGTGGAGTTGTCCGACTTTACTAGGGGACACTGGAGAGTTGGGTCACCATCGCCTCTCGAAGTGAGCTAGGTTACGTTACACTGCCCACAGTTCGAGGCGATTGACATGGGCCTGAGCCTCGGTCCGGGACCACGTCCCCGAGGCCCATAGGTCTAGGGTGTGAATGAAACCCCCCAACCCGATTCGACGCATCCGGCGTGATGGACAATAGCGACGGGAGGCGCAGGTAAAGAGATTCCCTGAGTCGGTTGGGGCGGTGAGACCACCCATCCAGGTGTTCCCGGATCCCTGCATTGATTGGGATCAGACGGGAATCTAGGTGCTTGATCGGCCTGTAGCGCCGCCCGAGGTGCATTTGAAGCAGCATCATATGGAAGCGAACGTACGGGACCCAGGTCGACGAGGGACTGCCATCAAGCGAGAGAAGGCGAAGACAGTCTCCGAGCGGGGGCCTGCGTAAAGCAGCGCCATGGACGTAGCAGTCTGAACAAAGAAAAAATCCACCCACAGATCGGCCGTCAGCTCTGCAATGCCCGGAAACAGTTGCAGACGAGCACTCAGATACCTCAGGTCCTGAGAGGGGAAAGGCTCGATTGGTCGAAGTTGACAATGAAGACCAACCTCTGCAGGAATGAAAGGGTACGAATGACCATTTCGGCCGTCGCCTGGGGCGACGAACCGTAGATAGCCAGTCGTCCAGGTACATGCAGTGGTACGGTTGACCCCCCGGACGCCTGAGGGAAGGCGCCAACTTCCCGGGTCACCATCGTGAAGAACCTGGGAGAGGTGGAGATGTCCGAAGGGAGGCAGTCCACTCGTACGACTGGCCCTCGCTTTGGAACCGAGCCTGACAGCGTCGGTCGGATTTGCGACTGGGACGTGCAAGTAGCTTTCAGATCCAAAGACGAACGCCCAGCTCCCCTTCAAGGGACAGCGCAGGATTGACGCGAGGGTTTCCATCCTGATCTTCTTCGGCCTGATGAACTGATCAACGGCTTCAGGTTCAGGAGGGGACGCCATCCCAGGTCTTTTTGGGAGCCAAGAAGAACTTCGACCAGAACCCCTCCGGGAAGGGGGGGTCGACAGGGGGAAATGGCACCTTCGCCAGGAGGGGCCGAGGACCTGGCAGAAGAACTTATCTTACGGCTCCCCCGGAAGCGGGGGTAGGTCTCGCGCGTGCTGAAAGTCGCGGGGGTGACGCGCGTGATGTGAAAACCTCTATTCGGTACCGCTCCACCACATCAGACACCCAAGGGTGCGGAAAGAAATGGCTGGCCATTCACGACCACAACAAGAGACTAAGCGGCCGCTCCACCGGAGGTGGTAAGGACCCCTCCCGAAGGAGAGACACCGCGGCCGCCGTGCCCTTCAGGAACGAAGGCTTCTTCCCCCTTCCCAGGCGCCTGCTTTTGGGAGGGGAGAGCCCCCTTCGGCTTGGCCCCGGATTTGAGGAAGAAGTGGCCGGGGGCGGAGGCAGCGGGGTTTTGGGTGCTGAGGCGGTTTGTCGACTTCGCCTGCTTGGCGGCACGGTGGAAAGAGAGGGATGCGCGGCGCTTCTTCTTATTCCTAAAAAGGGGGGCCCGAAGATCACCGGGAGGAGATCTTAGCCTGAGCCTCTGAGTGCATGCTAAGACCTCTAGCGTTCCGCTGAGGCAAGCAGTGAATCACCGAACGGACCTCCGAAGAGGACGTCCGGTGATCGGGCTTGGCCTTAGAGAACTCCGTGCTTAGATCGGACGATAAGGGTAAGCAGCGGAAGCAGGCATTCTCGCGTCACAGGAAAGCGAGGCGACGCTGCCCAACGAATTGAAGGCCTCCGTCTGCCGAGTAACTGCGAGGCTAGGACGTCAAAGTTCGGGAGGCGTCCGAGTAGGAGAAAACTCCGCCTCGCCCAACGAGGATCTGAGGTCGTGAGCGAGGACCATAGAGAAAGCAACTAGCCTGATGCCAGAGGGTGCCTCAACTGGTCCTCCCAGAAGGGGGAGAACGCAGTAGTCGGGGCGGCTTGCCCATTGGCAACTTGGCCGCTAGGTCAAGCTCTATGGTCGGAGTAGTCTCAGGAAGGAGTCAAAGTCCCCTTCAACAGTTCTCAACTGACCGGGCGAAGTTTTCACTGAGTACGTTGAGAGCTTCTGTGTGACCTCCCCGGAGCGCGTCCACAGTAGACCTACGTCTGTAGGAAGGCGTCAACGCCTGGAAGGTTCCGAGGAGGATGGGGAAGCCAGATTGAGCTGTCCATCCTCGCACGCCGCTCGGGCGCGCAAGGCAGGCCGAGACGTTCAGCGCCCTGCGCGCACCTGAGGGGTGAACGCGGGAAGAGAGTCCACCTCCATCCTGCTTCGAAGCTGCCGCGGACGTCGATGGCTGTGAAGGAGCATCACCCACGTGACTCTCCCCCGAGCCCGAGTCCATCCCACCAGCGTTGTACTACGAAACATCAGAGGGTTGCGGCCGGTGAGGAGTCTGGAGGACGGTGCAAACAGAACGAGCTGGATGGGATGGTGAAGGCCAGCGTCGCCACCTGGGCGCGACACTCAGAGCCCCCGCGGGGACCAACCCAAATGGCTGTGGGCTGGCCCGGGCCGCAGGAAGCCCATGGGGGCTCGACTGCACCCCAGCCCGCCCCTGAAGAGGGGTACAGGCCGAGAAGCGTGGGGACGACACCCCAATTCCCAGGCACGTAAGCCGAGGGTAGTGGACGGGTCACCGCCAGCCCCGGCCCGGTGGTAGCCAGGCTGTTACCGCGGCGCTTGAGCGGCTCCCAGAAGGGAGACAAACTGCGGCAGCAGTGGCGCAAATGGCCTGCTCGAAAGCGGGTCAGAAGCAGACCCGACAGCCTGGTATGCACCTGCGGATGGGCAGCCGACGGCGGAAGCGCGGTGTGGACTATAAGCCTGGGGGGGGCTTTCCCCGAAGCGGACGTCCCGGGTAGAACGGACCATGCCAGGGCTGTCCATCCCAGCAGTCCAAGCTAGCTGGGGCGGGGTAAGCACGTACGGGGAAGCAGCGAGCCTGAGAAGGCAGGATGCGGCGGGTACTGGGTCCCCGCGGGGTAGGCCACGAAGGCGGCCCCGCAGGAACGCCAAGAGGCAGGGGCACCCAACGGGTACCCCACCATAGTCGGACCCGCCGAGGAGACGGTGCCGGAGGCCAGCAAGCAACCACAGCAAGCGTACCCGCATGAGAGGCCTGAGCCGACTAGTCAGCTGGGCATCTGCGGAGGCCAACCCAAGGAAGAACCCACCGGCCACGCCAAGCCCGAAGGGCCCGGAGTAGCTTGCGGCGCCGGCTGGGAAGGCACTTGCATCAAATAGCAAGGCTAGTCATGCGGGGCGCAGCGAGCGTATTCAACCCCTGTGGCGTTCCGCAAAGGGAAGCGAGGCCAAGGCCCCAGGGTTTGCCGAGACATACCCCCGAAGTAATGGCCACCGTGGTCGCGGTCGAAGTGCCCGAAGACAACGGTACCGCAACCACGTTAGGTGTTAATAACAACGGCGATGGATTAGCCCGGGTGACCAGGGCGTCACCATCACCACTCCACTACAGGGAACGTCTACCGCCGCAAAGACCCCTAGGGCGGATTGGCAGAAGCAGACAGCGCTAGCCTGCACGGAGCGCCCTAGGGCTGAACCAGGCGATCTAGCGGCCGGTGGTGGCGCGACGCGGGGCGGCCCGAAGCCACCCACATAAGCATGCCGTGAAGAAGCCGAAGCTTCCTCACTGGGAGCACACCCGAGCAGCAGCGAAACTTTTTCTGCCTTGGACGAAACCCTGGGCCCGGAGCCCAACTACTACCCCCCCCTTCCCCGTGTAAGCAACACGAGCGGAGGGACCCATGCTCAATGATTGCCCAAACTGAGCATCCGTAAGTACGAGAAGAAAAGAGGCGCACCTGCGGTGCCTGGAAGGGAAACATTGCCTGTGTTTTGGATACATAAAGGATGGGGGTCCCACTCATGATGGAATTTGAATCTTTAAAGAGACACAAGGACATTTCAAGCAAGGATGCAACACCATTTTTAAATAGATTGTTTATTTGAAAATTTATATGCTCGCCATAGGTTTTCCCGGCCAATTTTGCAATTTATGTGCTTAATCGATTTCAATTGGATCGATTTACGATCATGTTTTCTATTTCGCAATTGAGATAAAAAAGAAAAATTGTTCTTGTAAATAAGATTTCGCATTAATCATATACAAGGGGAATATCTTTCTCCCTTTTCATTTTTTCAGAATTCGGCATTGAACAATAGGGGTATAGGGGTCTATACATCATGAATAGAGGCTAATAATACAAAATTGTAATTATTAGATTTGGACAAAAAGGACCCAAAAAGTGTGAATTTACCAAAATTCTTTTGTGTTGTTGATAAAAATACGAAAGGGACCGGAAAACTAATAAAGTGAATCCGAAAAACAACATTTTTAAAGAGGGTGACTTTTCTGCCATGCACGGCAATGCTGGCCGATTTGGGACATACACATACATACAAAACTTAGAGTATAATTTGTTCCCTGTTGACTTTATGAAAACATAGGTGTTTGGCAGGCAGACTAATCGAGGCAGATTTTTATCTTCAAAAAGAAGAAACAGGTTTAGTTTAAGGAAAACTTCTTTTACTTCAAGAATATTCCGTTTTAAAGAGGGAAAATCATCTTTTTTCTTTTCTTTTGAAATAATAATGAATAAAAATGTGTATGGATATTTTGTTTCAATGGAAATGTCATGCCAGTGTCAAAATAATTTAAAAATAAGAGTGGATCGAATCGTTAAACCTACAATCTATATATGTACCAAAACTTCTAAGAAATAAAAAAGAATAGATCGTTTAGAAATGTTGTCCAAAAAGCGTTTTCTTAAAAACTAAGGCCACAAAGCGCTTGTAATAACATTGACGTCGGACTTGGTTTAAGAATTTTTACGGTTCCTATTTACAAGTCGGATTAAAGAAGACATTTTCATTATCATCTGTCATTTCGTATGTCTGCAAAACCACACTCATAATAATGATTTCATGTATCTACTCAAATAAGTGTAAACCGTTTGCACTTGATTTTAGTAATTTCAATGAGTAATCTTTCGTTCGTTTGTGCAGTCATTGATAATGGTTGTGTGTTAGGATAGTTTGAGAGGTAGCGGATCCAGGGCACGCTGTATCATGATACGGGGGACGTTTTAATTTACCACTAATCATGTATTTTAAAGAGACCACGCGCACATTTGAAAAATAGTGCGCCCTCAAGATTTTTCAAAACGCTATTTTTGCATGGGTGAAAGCTTTATATTACAAAAGCCCTCGCCCGAAATAATTAGACCAAAATCAGCTCCTTATGAGTAAACGGAACGATTTTAGTAATTTGGCGTCGCCGGCGACGCGAAATAAAGCAGACGCCGAAAATGGAGTTTTACACAAGAACACGCACGCCCGTATGCATGTTCTCACGCTTAGTACACTGTTGACCGGTCTATAACCTTTGTGGTTTTAATATCGAGTGAGTAGATGTCAAAAATACTAATCGGTGAATCAAAAAAAAATTGTTGCAAGGTTGCCGATGAAACTTGACCATGATAAAATCACTGAATCATTAAGAAGTTGTTGTTTTGTTTAATTAAAGCAAATCTAATATATTCCAAATGTGGAAAAAAAAATGAAAGGAAAACGATTAAAAAAATAGCCAGATATGACCTCATTTTGTAAACACGCCTTTTTCCTCCATTCATGGTGATTTATACAGTTAAGCAAAGAATAGTATGTACGATATACGGGGCATAGCATTATGAAAGTTAATGAATGACCCGTGCTATTTTGTTAATTGATTATGAATGCCCATGATCTCTTCATTGATCTCAAAAAAGGAATTAATGTTTTTACACAAAATTTTCACCCAATTAATCTTGATGTGTAAATTGAAAAGGGTTTCAACACTACTACTGTAATCTACATGTAGATACAAGTATTCAATAAGAGATTTAAAATCTTTGCAAATATCCTAAACAATGGGGAAATCTTGTTTTCTTGCTCTGTTAATCAGTAATAAATGGTGTTGCAAAGGATTTGTCATATCAGTGGGCACATTGGTATAAAAATAACTTCATTGATTAATCCGTAGTTGAAAAATAAAGAAAATGTATGAAAATAAGTTTGGTACAAAGGATCATGGATACTGATATATTTATATTCTCACAAACACACAAGTTTAATGTGTGTAATCCCATAGGAATGACGAAAAAAAAAGTGGTTTGTTTACAAAATTGGTCATATTGGGCCTATTTTTTTTATCGATTTTCTTAAATTTTCAACATTGGAAAGTATATGAGAGTGTTTTATAAAAAAAACAACAATCTAAAGAAATAGTGATTGGCATTAAGGTCCAGATCATCTTTAATCTTGCACAATTTTTTTTGTTCACGTAGTATTCATGTAATATACACATTTGTGATTAAAGCTATGGAAAACTTAAAAATTGGCCTACAAATGACTGGATGTCTTTATCCTTATTATCAAAACGTCCCCTCTGTTTTGGGTATGTTATTTTTATTGTGGAATATATATCTCTGTTATTCCTATGGCCTACACTGATCATTTGAGAGCAAATTGAAGAAATTCATATTTTGTGAAAATGTGCCAGTGCCGCTTTAAAATGAGATACGACTCAAAATGTTGAATCACTACAAACTCTTATAATATTTTCTACATTTACTAAAATCACACTCTTATATGGCGCTTAATTTAGTTAAACTACACAAAAGAAAGAAATTCTTCAAGTTTACTCCAATTATTAATCAAGTTGCGGGACACTCTAAATGTTGTATGTTTGTGGGGGGAAAGAGGAGGAAAGAGAAAAAAAATGATTTGATTGGGTAATATGTGACTTATATTTTTCAATCTTAATAGCTGCATTGTTAATTCATCATGTAAGTAAATTTTATACATATAGGCCTACCTAATGGGAATCGAACTTGGGATCCCTGTTAATGTGAAACTAAATAATTTACCGCAATAATACGCTACCTTAGGGAGAAACCTAGGACCATAAGCAAAATTTAAATATTATTTTCTTTTAAAAATAATATATGCGAATGAAAAAAAACAAACATGAAAAACGATGTGTTTTAACTATCTATCAAAATTTGAAGTGAAAATAATTGTACTAAATTAGCGACGAAT
>JAMKCH010084431.1:0-18364 GCA_023653785.1 Ophioderma brevispina | reverse complement strand
TAACACTTGCAAATTAACAGGCCCATTTCTGTTCTACCATCTTTTTTCAAAACTACTTGAAAAAGTCATGTACACACGTCGTCTACATTCTTTAACAAGCACAACATTCTTGTCGATGAACACTAGGTTTTTAGGCCCAAACTCTCGACTTACCTGTCACTCTTGAATAACAACCACCTCAACCTTGCACTAAAAATAAACTCACACTGGGGTATTTCTGGATCCTCTTCAAGGCTTCCGACACCATTGACCACAACATTCTTCTTCACAAAGCTTTTATCATTTACGTGTCCGTGGAAGTCAGCCTTGGAGTGTTCAGGAGTTACCTACTAACCGCTCACAATCAATCACTCCACCGCATCATCCATTAAACCTATCACAGTTGGCTCAATCCTTGGACCCCCTACTTTTCACATCTTACATTAATGACATCACTAACATCTCTAACACACTAACTATCTTTATTTGCAGAATGACACAAACATCTTTCTTTCAAACCCTAACATAATGCCCTTTTTTTAAACAACATGAATCACGAACTCTCAAAAATCACTGACTGTTTTCGGGCTAACAAACTTTCTCTCAATGTTTTTACAAAAACTAACTACATGCTTTTCCCTACACACAACAACCACTAATCACACCAAACATTACAATAATAACCAGAGATCTCCCCGTACACTCAACCACCAAATTTCTTGGCATCACAACGACGACAAACACATGGAATGAACACAATCAACTCTTCACTACCAAAGCGTCTCACGCAATTGGTAAATCTACGAGTTAAAACAGAAACCCACCTTCCCGACTACACCTTAAAATCACTTTACAAAACACTAGTTCTCCAGACCTTAGCTACTGTAACATCCAGATTGCCTCACTATCATATCATTCACGACTCACCAAAAATCACACAGAAATGGTCCATTCGCTCTATCACAAACTCACCCCCGAGAACTCACACTTTGCCATTATTTCACTCACTGAAAAACACTTAAAACTAGATGCACCTCAACCAACTTCAAACAGCGCTCTTCATGTTTGAATATCACAACATCATTTACTCCGAACTTCAGCAATTCCTTTACCACAAACAGACAAATCCACCGCTACTAACACCAGACAAGCCGACCAACTTCAACCTTCCCCTCCCAAATCTTCCTCTGAAAAGCACTTTAGTCAGTCATCACGGCGCAAAACTTTGGAATGATTTCCCAGAATCCATCCACATTACAAAACAAAATCTTTTACAGCTCAGCTGAAAAAACACTTCAGCACCAGTACATTCTTTTTAAATTTTCGCCTTCTCCCCAAGAGAGTCCCTTTATTCTCTCACCTTTCTTGCATCCTATTTCTATCTCTCCTCCTTACCTTTTGCCTCACACCTTTACCTCTCTTCTATCTCGGCTTCTTCCCCTCCTCATTATGAAAGATTAGTACATACCTCAGCAAGACGTGTGGTTAGTCTCTCCTTCTACCAAATTCGCGTATCCCGTTTTCCCGTTAAGTGTTTGTTTAGAGCGAGATATTTCTTTTTTGTGGTTTGTCTCTGTTTTTTGTTATGTTTATTTTACCTATTGTAAATTTTCTATATCACTCTACTTGTAATAATGATTGTTAAATATTGAGTAATTTTTACCCTTGTATGTATTACAGGGCCAGCAATAACCATAAGCCCTACGGGTTGTCCATATGGTCCTAGCATATATATCCGAATACCTACCAGTTTATCGTAGTACAGGCTAACATTGCTACCTATTATGTAATTATTTATATTGTACTGTATTATACATTTCTGTCACGTTCGATATGTTATCCTGAATAAAATTGATTGAATTGATTGGAATTGAATTGAATTTTTATTTTGGAGAGTTTTGAACTGTTAATGCTTAACATATAGCTCTGCACTGCAGTCTTTTAAATCCTTTAAAAATGAAGCTTGTATGGAAGGAATAAAAGGTTTTTGCAAAGACGTCAGTAGAACATTGTATCACTATTTTTTTTTGTAATATTTTAATTGCAAGGAACACTATTTAGTTCAGAAATTAATTTTAAAAAAAAACCCAAAGATTCTTTCCATTTCATGTATTTTCAAGAAACCGGTTTTCATGGGATGAATAAGATCAGAAACGAACAAATGAATATTGCGCCCTTACCCATTTTTTGTACTGGATTTCTTTTCCACCAATTCCTGATATTTTCATTATTCCATATAAGTGATTTTCGTAAACCCTTCCACAACTGTTTGAGCAGGGATGTTTCTTTTTTACTTCAGACCACACTAAAGACCATCTTCAAAACATAAATCAGGGAATTTCTAAGACTTTTTCTTTGTAAATGAACCCCTTTGCAAATCTAAGATATCATTTTATATCAGTCAATTTGTAACAGATAAATCACCATTTTACGTCCAATTTCCACTTTTAAATTCTTCTAATCCACGTGCATTTAGGCTTGAAAGAACAGGTCTACTTTAAAAAACTCTTAAACCCAACCCTCGGCCATAATCATATGACAACTGATCCCTACTAATTTTATCTCGTGTACCTTTCCATAAAATTTATAGGCGGCTTGTGCAATCTCTTAATAAATCTATTGGTGGGTGTAGGTATAGAAAAGAATAAGATTGTTTGAATTTCGGGATCAGTAGGGATTTTACTATGGCTCTAACGCCCCCATAACTGTTAATTTTTCTCTGTGACCATTGTTGCTCCACATCAAATTGATGACTGAATCCATTGTTTTACAGTGAATTCATATCCACATTTCTTCCAAATATATTGAAAAATCTACGCCGCAAAACTGAAAATCTACCATCTTCTACCCAATCAAGATTTTTTCCCCCCTTTCCTCCGTCGTTAAACTAACGGTCCTGGGTTTTTTTATTAAAGTTTGAGCCAAGTATACACAACTTTTTTTCTCCCTCATTAACTCTTTCCACCCGGATAATCTGCAAACAAATCTAGTGTTTTCAACGTCTGAGCAGACTTCATCACTTTCCATTTAGATGATCGGTGAATCAGCAGCATATGGGTAATTTTACATTCTCCCCATCTTCAACCTTGATACCACAAATATTGTTATTTTGTCTTATAATGAACAACCGGGAGTTCAGCCGCAAATCAAAAAAATGTATGGAGATATAGGATCTCCTTGTCTACAACAACCTGCCTAATTAAAACCTGTTTGGAGGCGTTTGCCATTTACCCAAACTGGTTGACTGACTCATTAGCGAAGGAGCTTGACCTTTTTTTGAAAGAAGGTACAAAATTTAGAAAGTCTAAGACCTTTTAAAAAATAAATTTATGAGACAACAAAAACCGACTCAAAAGCTTTTCAAAATCCATTCAAATCATACCCTGCTTTTCTGTAATTTAGTTAAAGAATTAAATCGTAAAGTAATCGATGTTTTTCTTTCCTTCTCCAATATAACGTAACGGCCTTTCAATAAATCCTTTCTGGTCATCATTAATAAATAAGGGAGGATTGGTTTTAAGTCTCTGTCCCCCCCCTTTCTGCGATGCACGAAGAAGCTGATTTATATGTAATATTCAGTAGAGAAATTGGGCGCCATTTTTTTTAAAATTGTTTTGGTTTATTTCCCTTTTGGAAGTAAAGTTATGATCCCTAATTTCTGAGTAACCGATAAATTCCTCCAATTCATTCATATTAATAATTTAATTAGCGTAAAAAAATCACCTAAATCATTAAAAAGAATTTCCAAAATTCAGTCATTTGTATACCCATCAGCTCCAGGGCTTTTATTATTTGTAGACCTTTTCAACACAGCGCAGCGACCAATTCTTCATTTCACGCTTTAACGTTCCTCAAGAAATTGCAACTGGTCTTGAGTTAACGTGGGGAAATCTGATCTTTTTATATTTTGGTCAAACGTCCAAATTATATTTGAATCTTTACATTCATAGAGATTTTGGTAGAATTACAAGTTTCTTCCTTCTTCTAGAAGTTGAGTCTGGTCTGTTATTATGATGTCCTTTTTGATTGTCTAATACGTGGCTATCGGACGTATTACATGTTTCTCTTTTTTCCAGATTACAAAATACTTAGAGTGGTTTCCTCTCCGTGTTTCAACCCATCTGCTCTGAGCGTATCATGACCAATGACCCATTCCAATTTTTCTCCTTTCGCACTCCTCTATTCTAACTTTTAAGTTCATATTTTTCCATAATGCTCACGACATTTTTTGATTTACAAGTTCCTTTTCCATAGATTCTATATCCTTTTCAATAGTAATTTCTCTCATCCTTATTTCTTCTATTCTTTTACCTCTGCATATTAAATTGTTTCCCCTCTTATTTCCATAAGTAAAAACTTTCAAGAAAAAGCTGGTCATTTTTTGTAATTCAATTCTTTTGGGCGCAAATCTGAAGCAATGTTATCCATTATAGGGAGTTGCTGCGTACTGTTTGGTTTTTATATTCACTTCATTTTTTTTTCTTAATCCTTTGTACCTACGCTGGTCTTTTAGAAGTGTGGTTATTAACTTTCCAAACCCCTTTCCCTCTCTTTTGGTATACTTTATATATAAAGATAATTACTTCTTTTTTCCGCTAAGGGCCGGTGTTTTTTCCTCCGTGGTCCAGTGGTAACATTCATTTAACAACAATACCTGCAGCTGGCATGGCGTGGGTTCGAATCTTCCTGCTGCATTTAATTTTTGGATTGAATTTTGCTTTTTTCCGATAAGATCTCTCAATCTTTTATTTTGGTGCTTTTCATTAATCTTGTGTTTTCGTGTTCAATATTCATCACGGAATTTGTCGTAAATTAGAATTGCCCACATGTGTGAACCTTACATGTTATTTGTGAACTTAACCCATTGGGCAATTCTAATCTTTGGGGCAAACCCTTTATCGTGGGGGAACTGTAGTGAACATATCTTATGTGAGTGTGCAAATCCGGATAAAATTGGTGATTTTGGTACACATGTACTTTATACATTGATTAATCAAAAAATTGATGGAAGCACTTCCACATCCCTTTCAGACTGCCCCAGCTTGGATTTTAACATTACACAGGGGTAAAATTTTTAAATGAGTCCGATTGTGTGAAAAGCACACCATGTTCTGTATGGTTAAAAGTATCCAAAAAAGTTATAGTTTTATACTACCTGTGCTTATAGTTTGAAAAGTATGGGTAGAAACCTGTAAAATGGTAAAAGGTCAATTTTGGTTTTTTACAGGGGTTCAAATTACAAGTTGCCCCCCATTTTTCTAAAAATTGGTTCAAATTGTTAGTTTATCATAGAAGAACTATAGGAATAGTTTTGACGATCTTACCGTCTGTGGTATTAAAACAAAATGCGAATAAAGTCAACAGCTTATTGGCAGCTATTGGATCATATTGACATGTAACCTATTTTGGGTGGATAACGGGAACCTAAGCATAACAGATAAGCTATTCCTTATTTCAATCCTTAAGCTTGGGAAACAATATGCACCACCTGCTGTTAAAGGGGTGGCTGTAACAACCAACAGCAACTTTTACTTTTGACCAATGTAACACACCAAAAATTGGACTTTTCTTCACATTCCATCATTCCTCCACCGTTTTTACAGTTTTTAACATCGACCAATACACCCCATAACTACTCCGGAACTAAACCATCGATAGTGTAAACTTACTTTTTGAATCCTTGTGATCACAGACAAACACCATGGTGTTGCTTTTTACACATTCCAATCATTTACAATTTTTGACCTGTATAACCTTGAAACCCAAGCTGGAGACCATTAAGGGGGTTGACAAGTGCTTCCATAATTTTTTATGGATATCCATCTAAAGTACTTGTGTGCAAATTACAAGTTTATCCGGAAGCGGCACACTCTTACACTACATCCCCTGCATTCCGATTACACCACCCCGAGAAAGTTAATTGATACAATGCATACTAATAAACCTTTTTCGTTTGAGTGTAAATGTGTCGAACAATTTCCATGGCAATTTTGGTATATGAATAGCAGCAGATAGCTTTACTTGCGTCTTTCCCTATGTAACTAAGTATGTAAAGCTATTGCAAATAATAGCAAGTGACATACTCTGAAAAATAGAATTATATTCCGTCCGTTGGCAGCACTATGTAAAAACAAATGTTAACTTGGAAAACATTTGATGCACAAGTCAAGAACAACGCAAGACCGGTAAACACCTTACAGACAACTTTTTGTGATTGAACACGCCCTTTTCAAAAATGATTTATAAAAAAGTACAGAAGTCAAAAACGGTCAGACTGTTTTCTAACCGTGGACCTTACGGCTTATAAAGCTAGAGATTAGCCAGAAATCAACGACAATGACACGATACACCATATTACAACTATTATTTTAGATTTCAACTAGTCATCACCTTCTGACGATTACAGTAAACTCAACAGCGCCCTCACCATTTTTCCTTTCCCTAAACCAGAAACACTGGATTTCTTATGATTGATTTGACCGAGGGCGCTCTAACGATCAATGAAGTTATCAAGAGGTAGAGGACGCGGATTATTTTGCATACAAACAAAAGATTCTGCATTGTACATGCAGATTTGGATACTCTAAAATTGAAAGATTTGCTCGAGAGATAGAGATACATATTACTTCCATAAACAAATAGGCTTAATTTAAGTGCCTTGAATTACAAAGAAATAATTACATCATGTATTAGAGCAAATTAGAAGAGTTGAGGATATCCCTTGTAACTTTACTAACGAAAAAAGGAATAAACAAAAGTAACATAATGACTTATGCCAGGTACGTTTCTGAAATGTAATCTTCAACTTAGAATTATATGTGTTTAGGAGGGGACTGGTTTTATTAGGTTGTGATGGCATCTGTGCAAGTCTTTATCAAATTGGGGTAATGTAAAAAAATGTCATTCATAGCATTAAACTTATTTCATTAAAAGCCCCTCGCACAATAATATAAATGAACTTTTCATATGTAAAGAAAATGGTATAAGTTATTATTACGCTAGTAATTATTAAATACAAACAGAAAAGTTATGGACATCATTGACAAGTAAGCTGTCAACAGGGTACTTTTCCATAGTTAAACAATAAAAGAAACCAGGAGAATCGAATGTTCATTTTACATTTAAATTATAAATTGTTTTTACCAAAACAAACTCTAGGATGAAAATGCCTTTTTACGGCTTTCGCCGCGGGGCCGCCGGTGAGATTGAAAGTTTTGCAGTTCAAGTAACGGGGATAAATTTGAATGCACACAATCACACAAACAGTCGCACATAGCACACATGCACGTAGACACCACACAACATGCCGTCCGAGCATCTCACACACGCACCTACATACAATTAACTCACTACTACACAGGAACACACAAGCACACATGCACAAACACCGGCGCCATTACACACGCACATATCAACCAAAACAAAATACATACCAACTCACACCGCGCGCGTTTGCAAACATGAACTCGCACTCCCACAGGAACACACACCCACAATCACACCACGCACCTACAGACATGAAACCACACACCGCACACACAGTCGCACACATGCAAAACACACTCCAATACAACACCGCACAAACACACACTCATAACACGCCACAAACACACACATACAAACAGCCGCACATACAACACACAGCAACCACAACACGGCACACACGCACATACAAGCAATGTCACCACACACCTAGCAGACATAACGCCACACACTCACACTCCCATCCAAACCAACACATGAACTCCGACCACCACTCGTGCAAGCACACACATCTAGCGCATCTCACACATCCACCTGCAGACATGAACTCGCACTCACAATCACAAAGGAACACTAAACAACAAAAAAATCACGCATGCACAAATACACACCCAAACACACCAATACACTCCACAACACCCAAACACGCACATATACAAACCTAAAGCCACACTCACACAAAAAAAAAAAAAAACTGCACAAAACACGACGCAGTTTCATAGGGTGTGTTGAATCAAATCCCATGATGCATAGCAATGTGCCTATACCCTATTGTACTAACACATATCATACTTATCACAGACCCTCCAGACAATTACCCACTCACAGAACACATCTCATGACCATCAAACACGCCAATCACACACGCACAAACACAAAATGCACATACAAGCACACAAAAAAAAAAAAAACCCCAATACATACAACCCAGATGCACCCAGACAACCACACTTGCACACCAAGCAAAAGCAAGCAATCTCACCCACGCACCTACATACATGAATTTACACCACAAATCACACACGAGCACACGCAAACACACTCACATACTAACCCATGCACACAGACACCCTCACGTGCACCAGAACGCCACATACATCATCAACATATCATACACACATCTACAGACATAAAATCAAATAACCACAACCACAGACTCCTAATCACACACGCCCACACACAACAATTATCTACAAAAACCCTTAATACAAACGAACGCCATCACACACAATCGCACCTATAGACATAAACACCCTTTCAACTTCACACTCACAATCATATACACACGACACAACCACACACGCAAACCACACAAAATTAACACAATCACACGCACATACATTGAGGGAAATTCATCACCCGCGTGACACACACACCACACATCCACACGTACATACTGTCGAACGCTAAACACACACCTTCACACACGCTCCTACAAACACACACACAGCAAACCAAAGGCAACATAAAAACACACAATCGCACCGCACAAAGACACCTCTAAACCCATTCTGTGTGGGACAAGTTTTCTAGATTGAGGCATCTATTCACAGCTCCGCTCTCATACACCCACAAACACGCGCTACAAACAGTACCACACAATCCCACGTACATAAAAAAAACAACTCGCGCATACGGACATAACACGACATACACACACACGTACTCACACACACCCTCTCTAAAAAGGCACTCTCGCACACACACGCACACCCACAAACACACAAAACCCAAATTAGTCGAATGCAGAACTTTTTATAGCAACGTTTTCTGTATTCAGGCTATCCATTCCAATCACAACCCCCAAAAGCCCTACATCAAGTTAAGAATCCTTTTATGGTAGGGTTAAGAGCTCGGCTAGAATTGCATGATTAGGAAACAAATAGGAGTTAGGGATAGGGTTAAGAATGAGGTCAAAATTTTAAGACTGAGGGTCAGGTACAATAAAAGATTTGTTTACTTTAGCTGACCGGATTGTTTGATCAATGCTTTACAACATACAGGCCATGTTCCCGTACTCAAGGACACAGTTCACTGTCCAAGACTGCATACTTCCCGCTCAATGAGATGATTGGACCTTGCTTGCCCTTCTGGGGCCTCATAATAACAGACAAGTAAAATAGGGCCGATTTTGCCACTCATTGGCTAGCAGATACTTTATCCGAAAGCTTCAAAACACACTTACTTTGACCTATGCTTTCTTGGTGGCACAGTGATCTCTGGCACAATAAGATCATTCGCATACTTTCATAATCTCGTCAGAACCCATTACGAGGCCTGTACCGACCGCCCTATTTTTCTATCAAATCACTTTGAGTGTCAAGTTTGCACATATATTTGTAATACACCCTCTCAATTTCTTTTTATAACCAAATTTATTTTTCAATCAAAATACTAACCTAGATATGGTATGGTGAAGTCGCGGTAACAATGAATATTCTTCGGGTGGGAGGTATCCCCTTTTTTTAACCGAAACTATTTACGAGCGTACTACCATTACGTATGTTAATAGACTCAGTCCCCTCTATCAATCACCAACCGCCGGCTATGAGCCTGTGTGCTACTACCACATGAGGACTATACGTACTCATGCTCATTGTACCACGGGCCAATCACACTCAGCACCATTGCTATTTGCTAACTTTTCTTATTCATTCTTCATTTCTCTTTTGCTCTCCAACTTGTCCACATGCACTCTTAAATTGTCCATGGTCTCATTGGGGCTACATATCCTTGTCCCCAGGGCCCCAGATTTTTACCAATATGGTCAAAATTTTGGTATCAGGAAGAAATCTACTATTTTTCTCATTTACAATGTGAATCTTTAGTGCTAAAATTGTTAGTTTGGAGTTATAAACGAAATGTGGCCCCATTTTGGTCGACCATATAATTTTACACAGTACTCTATGGGGCTTACAAAATCATGTTTTTAGCCCTCCATCAAAACGATTTGAATCGCGGCCCGAAAATTTTCAGATGGTGTTTTAAGGGGTGAGGTCCATGTCTATCAAGATGGAAAACTTCATATACTTAAATCGGGCCATCAAACCCTTAAAAGTGAGAACACAGCCACGGTGATGTTTGAAAACACCACCACGGCCCATTTGAGTGTGATCACTTGTTCAAGAGATAACATATAATTATCTAAACTCTTGCGTTTATCAAGAGGCAAATTCAAAAAACGAAAAATAAAATAGAATAATTTGTCCTCTCTTCATCAGGGATTTAGCTAGCCGGTCTAAGTAGTTTTTGAAATTGGACGTTGCAGTCTGTGTCCTTGAAGTTATAGATCCATCTTTTAATTTTTATATTCGATTCATATTTATTTCATATTAAAATGATATCCTCCCTTTGACTTACACGATATTCTATGATGCGCAGTGCCTATTGACAAGGTCCCATGGCCAAGCAACATCCAACCCAAGGGGGTTAAACCCATTAAAACCAGTCGTTGTCAGTGCTGGGCGCGACATTTTGAATGTATTGCACGGAATAATTATTAGTTTTGGGTGCTTGTATACACACTAATGTCAATGTCGATTCAACAATCCGGCAAAAAACTATCAGTTGTTGGATGTTTGGTTCTATTGGGTGGTTAAATTTGTCCTACCCATGGCACACAACGAATGAAATGACACGTCAATCGTCTTGATTTAATAAACCCGCCTCAATGAATACACTTTCAACCTAAGCGCGCATTGCATTAAGGGAAAAAAAGAGATGGCACAATGAGAAGGTGCACTATTATACACCTTGCCCACCTCTAAACACAATCAACATCATTTGTATCACTACCGATAGTGTTTTTCACAGCGGCACCCACAGTATGTGGGAGCGGAGGCCATTCCAGCCATTGCTTTCTAGTGTTTGTATCTATGTTTTCTTTGTGGTCCGCAAAACATAACGAGACGAATGATTTCTAAGATGACGAACGCTTTGCTCTCTATCTATAGAGAACCTCTTTGATGAGTCCAATTCGGTGATCGGATGGACTTTAAAAAATAATTGAGCCATAATTATAACGAATTCTACTATTTAGTTAATTCCAGTATATTTAAAAAAAAAACATCCATTCGCGTTATGTTATGGCTGCATTTTACAGCACTTGTAGGGCACTCTGAATACCTATCGCTTTATACAATTCTCTGCCACAACCCTGAATAAGATCCATCTGCAGTCATGAAAGGCTATGGGACGTTTAGATAATGAGAACCCTTAACTCATGTGAGGTCAACCCGGGGTCACCTCCTAACTTGTTGCCTTCGCAAAAAGCTTCTGAACATTTGAAAGAGCCTGTCGGATCTTTAGTTATACCGTTTCTCTTTTCACAATAGATATTCCTATGTGTCAATTGCAGCTGTCCTGTTTAGAAACGGGCATGGTTTTGTTTCGCCCTCGATCTCTCATATCGATATGAGGACATCGCCGGTGAAGAAAGAGAAGGCGGTTCTCTATAATCATCATAGTTATATTTCACCATCAAGGTTGAGTTGGTGTTTTACAACTCATTAAATGATATAATATTTGAATATTCCCTGTAACGGGCCCAACACTTAGTACTCTCTCTCCAACTAGACAGGGATGAATATATTTTAATCATCCCTAAAGCTGGTAAGCGTACGAAATAGTCAACAACAAAAACCCGTGAGCGTTTCGCCGGACTCCAACCGACAACCTCCGTATTACTAGACGGCGCTCTTCCAACTGAAACAAAAAGCTAGGGGTTCAAATCATAATAATCTGCGGTATATGGAGTTCAAATCATATAAAGCTCGTATATGGTAAATGATATCCTTTCTGATGCCTTTCGCTAGGAAAGCGAGGACACCTTTCGCTTACTACATATACAGCTCATCTATCGCTCCTATTTCAACGTTGGCTTGCTAGCTTATTGGGGAAGCTTGTTCTCTCCCCTTGTAATACGGCAAGGTTGCCTGGTTCTAATCCAGCAAATTGCGTGTATTTTTTTTTTGGCAACACTTTCGTGCACTGGCAGCTCCAGGGAAAGATAAACTTATCTTAAAAACTTAAACGGTAAACAGTTACCTACTTCTATTCACAAGGATGTTTATTGTTTTGGTAAGCAGATTTTGATCTCATGCGTAGTACTCTTAGTAATATTTTAAGTCGGTGTGTGTAAGACAATAATATTGATGAAGTGGAATAAGCTGAAAGTATTCCTAATCACTGCTATTACCTTTCTGTTTCTTACCACGAAAAAGGTTGAACTGGTTCCCTCATTACCAATGGGTTACCCGAGATAATCCGCAAATTGGGTACGACGTAAATAACAGCTCTGTACAAAAGGGCCAACCAGGCAATCTGACGGTGCTTGGAGAGAGTTTTAAGGGATTGTCGTAACAACCTGAAATCTGTTGTTCGTAAAGTCCATCTGATTATTCTTTCATGTTTCTCAGCTGCTTCTAAACATCCCAAGAAATTTGGGCCTATATTAAAAGCTGCTCGTAAAGAGTCTACTCAGATGTCTTCAAGGTTGCTAATCAATGAGATCACGGATTTAAGTGCTATTGCAATTGATTTAATACCCAGTTTTTTCTTTCCCCTCTTATAACGTTGGGCGATGCTTATAATCCCCTTGACCTTCTTTCTTCCTTGTCCGATTAATTATCCTATCAACACCATGTGGTTTCTCCTTTTATTTGTCTCCAGTTACTGTTGAGAAGTGCTCAATGTTTCCTCAAAGACCTAGAGACCAATAATCTCCTGCCTGGTGGAATTCTACTACCCGTTTTCTTAAAAGCATATGTAGTGTTGCACGTCCCCCTTCTTATGTGACTTATTTCCAATGCATTCTTATCTAAGGGGTGATAATCCAAGTCTTTGGATTTAGCTATTTTGTTTCCTATCATAAGGTTGTGGCCAAACCAAAGATGCTTCCTCAAGTTACCGTCCTGTGTCCTTTCACATCTTTCCTTGGATTAAAATCTTGGAGAATTGTTGTTACACGATTGATGTCATATATTGAAACAATATCCTTGATGACAATCAATTTGGTCCTTTAGACAAGGCAGAAATTGTTAACATTGTTGTCCTAAATTCTTTCATATTATTGGGAAAGCCCTTGATGTGCGTGACTGTCGCCTGGTTGAAACACTGTTTTTCTTGTTTTAGCTCTCTTTTGAAATAAAGTGGGACACAATATCTTTATCCATATTTCAATTCGCTGACGATCATACATGTGGTGAGACCAATTCGAAATCTCGATGATCGGCCAGATCTTCAAATGATCTTGATAAACGGTACTCTTGGACATCCAAGAACAGCTTCCACTTAAGCCTCTAAATGTGCTGTTATTATTTCTCGAGATCTACGAGTGTGCCAAATTAGATTACTCTTTGAGTGGTGATATTCTACAGTCCGTTGATGATTTTAAACTCCTTGGCGTTAGTTTTCTCTTCCCAATCTTGCATTTTTTCTTCACGTATAGATCACGTGCATAAAATCTCACTCGTGTTGGTTTTTTAAATCATCATATGTCCTAAGAATATGCACTCTTTTCTGCTTATTGCACTTATACAAGCTCTGTCCTTCTTCCTCATCGGGTTTACTGTGCTGTTGTTTTGGAGCTTCATTTAAATATTTCCTTTATTTAAGGCTGAAAATCAAATGAAAATAACTCGTGTGCTAATGTACATGAAACGGTCTTGGTCTGATCATGGTCAACGTTTTACGTATCTTGATAGGTTGTCTGAAATTTGGCCTTATGAAAGTGAATGACTTGTTTAAGTTTCAAAGGCTGCAATTTTGCTTCCAACTTCAACGGAATGGGTCCAACCTCTTTCATGGATTCCTTTTTCTTTCGTCGAAGTGTTGTGAATGGAAATAGATATCTGCACTCTGGCGTGCACGGACTAATTCTTTTCTCAATTCTGTATTTATTGCCTCTATACTATGGGAAGTATCCTTTTGATATCCGTAATGCTGATTCTTAGCATTTTATTATTCACTGATGTTTAGCAGCTTTCTTATTCATCGCCAATGAGTAGGCTATGTATGTATATACATTATTCTTTATTTGCAAGGAAAGAATCCACAATCATTGTGGTTCGTGGCTGTGCATATCCCATTCCTTCTTTCCTGAGTTACTTTTCGCCTCATGCTTTTAATTAGTACTAAATAAATACTTATTAGTATTATTATTATTATTATTAGGATCCCATTATATTTAATCTTCCTCTACAACGAGTGGGGGTGCTCTATAATCATAACAGTAATATTTCAACATCATTTTTAAGATTCGGAATGGCTAAGGTCCCCTATTTTCGGAATACCGAACCTTTTAAGATTCGGAAAAGCGAATGCTAAAACGCGTGATCGGAAAAACGAACCTTCGGAATAACGAACCTCCGGACAATGAACCTTTCGAATAACGAGAAGACCCCCAATTGTTCGGGCAACTTGCCTTGTATTTACCTCCCCCATCTAATTTTGTTGTTGTTGTTTATTTTTTCTAATTATGCGGTTTGATGGAAATAAATTTCTGATTCTGATTCTGATTTGAGTTAGTGTTTTTCAACTTCGTTAAAATTAATATATTTTAATGTTGCCCTGGAACTGGTCACTACTCATTACTTTCCAATAGACAGGTATGAATATATTTAATCATCCCAGCAGCTGGGTCAGCGTAACAATTGTTTTTAAAAAAACACAGGCACATGCACGTGCGACAATCTCACACACCTCACCGTACATACATTACGCACACTCACAATCACACGGAACATACAATGCACATTCACAAACACACTCGCAATTACCCACACTCACAACACCTCACAAGCACGCCACAAACACCTCGCACCTACAAACCCGCACATGTAAACACAACGCACGCAGACATGCACACACGGCACAGCACGCAACATACAAGATGTAACACACGCACCTACACCTACAGCCATAAAAGCCCACTCGCAATTCACCACACAATACTCACCTCCACATTAATTTAGGTACCGTTAGTGACCAGTTTTACATCAACATGTGGTACCTGATTGTGGTACCGCATTGAAAAAAAAAATGGTTTGTATGTACGTTTTAATTGCACCGTGTTGTAGTTTCATTCTTATCCCTGTTTTTACTCAGCCTGTTTCACTTGTTTAGAACTAAAACACCCATTGGCGCAACGCAACACATTGATTTAGTACCGTCCCTATATTGGTGTTGTATAGGAATCTTTGTTACTTAGGTGCGTTGTAAGTAGGTGTATTGTATGAAATATAGAGCTGATCACACAGATGATTATTTAATAGATGCCGAGCACATTTCTGACTCTGTGTAATTATGTTCTTCTTTTTTTTTTTGTATTATTAACAGCCTTTAATTTGCCGGACTACGACCAGCGTGAAATTCGTACATGTCGGTAACTTTTTTCCTTCTTGATGAAACAAATGAAGAATTTTCCACTATTCTACACTGTGTGCTTATGGAATTTGACAGTTGTGCTGACATCAAAATGCAACCTTTATGACGTTACTCTGACGTAATTCTAGGTACCCCCTCCCCCCCCGCTTTCTCTAGGTACCAGCCCTCCCACCCCGGTAGATAATGGTTAAATGATCCCACTCAAATGAAAACATATTTATGTGAAGAGGCTTGTAAAATTTGCATGACTACTAGCACGATGCACAGTGAACCCAATGTAGAGCATTTTGAGGAGGCGCTGTATGAAAAAGATCTTCTTTGGCAGGGCTTGCACAAAGTGTTTTTTGTGGTTTTGGATAGTCACAACACAAAGAGACCAAAAAACACTAATTGTGACCGGGAATATTTTTGTTGAAAACAGCTAAGAATGAATATAACCGCATTTTGAAGTTAAATGAAAGTGCAAATATTTTGGTACCAACTCGGGTGCCGGTACCACAATAAAAGTGACTGTACCGCACCACAGTAATTGGTATGTGTATGATCACCGGTCCCGCATATTAAGGTGTAGGTAAGCCACAAGTAAAAACAAAGCAATTTCACACCCGCACGCAGACAACCACACGTGCACACAGCGCACACATACAAAATCACACACGCACTTCAGACATGAAATCGCACTCACACGAGAACACCACAATCACGTTCCCTCCAAACACACAATCACACAGGCACCGTACAGACATGACATAAGAATTTTTATTATATGCGTCGTTCACTTAACCCCTCGTCTACCTGATCCACTTTTTGTAACAAAATACCCCGAAGGGGGGACTGGTTCCCCTGTGTTATCGTTACTGAACATACAATATTTCCTGTAAATTTGGTGATCTCCAAAGGATAGCTGAGAGTTTTCTTCTTCTTTCTCAATGGTAACCAAAATAAGTACCAACATCCCCCTTCTGACGTCACTATAACCGTCATATTTTTAGGAAAGTATGAAAATCTTGATATAGGGTGAAGATTGATAGTTTCAATTTTAGTGACTCAACACCTTATATAGCATTAACAATGCTCTCATAGATAACTAGTCATTTCCCATCAAGTAGAGGTCAAAAACCGCATGAATCTGATATTCCTAACCTTTTTGGCGAAAAATTGAATTTTCCTATTCTATCAACCACTGTTTGTCTATGGAAATTGGCAGTTTTTGGGCTGACATGCAGCGAAATTTATGACGTCATTGTGACGTAATGACTAGGAGGTCATGTTGGTAATTCATTTTAGTATCAATTAAAATATTGGAGGATCCCTAGCTACCTAATTGGTACCAAACCAAGTGTCTGTGATCTTCCTGTGTCATGCTAGGCATGTTGTACTTATCTGCTTCCGAAGGGGGGGTGGTGCCACCCACCGCCACCCCCCCTCCCATCCATCACTTTGGCATCACACCCTATCGCGTACCTATACCCCGTTGGTTTTTTTTTTTGATGAAAAGGAGCGAAACATGTCAAATGTGACAATTACATTTAATAATTTGGGGCACCAAAAATGGGGTTTGAAGCAAGCGCGCGGGAACAACGCGGCAGGGGTGTGTGTAACCAACCCCCCTCCCCCCCCCCGGTAGACGAGGTTTTATATCTTTGATCCGATCGGCCTAGCTCAAAAAAAAAAAAGGCATTAGAAAGGATCTTTCTTCCTTAGGGTTGATGTAAAAAAAATCAATATTTAGTGTGATGTTAAATCACACCGTACTTTTAATTTATTTATATTTTTCAATACACTTGGTCAAAATTTTCCGTGGTATCGAACTTTTGGACTGAACGCTTTCGGCTATCTCGGCAGTTTCTTGAAGGGAGGGTACAATTTATACCCAGAGGTGAAAAGAATTCAATATCATTCAGTTCATTCGAACATTTTTATATGTGTAACTGATTCCTCATCGGATAAAACGACCGCGTCAAAGAATACACCAATGAATAGTCCCCCTTTAATTTGGAATTCTTAGCTACAAACACTGAACTTCCGCATCCTCCATTGATTTACTTAGAGTGCTTCGAGATCTGTGTGTGTGTTCTACGAGATCTTCTGTCAGACCGATCCGGACTGTTTGGTAAGTTTTATATTTTTCTGTTGAATATTATGATCTGAAAGTTACACCTTATAAATAACCAATAGAAGACTAGGTGTCCTAATGGATTTACAGAACTTTAAAAGGGAAAGTTGAATAAAATCCAAAACTATTTCTTATTTCTTCGAAATATATCAAGATATATCTCAACAATAACCTTTTCGAAGTCAAAACAAATATATAAAATTAATATTGCCTAAACCGATGTGGATATTACTGCTTGTAGTTTTCCTCTCGGGCTGGGTATCCAAACCCGTCGAAGTACATAGGTCTTAGTAGTCGGTTGAGGTGAAAATAATACTTAACAAAATATGCTACTATTCAATCCTTAATTAACATCCAAAATGCAAATTTCCCCTTTCTTTGATATAACATTTCCACTATCACTAATTTGAAAAAAGAACAGAAAATATGCGGTAGTTTCGTCGACACGGCGTTCAAACCCGCCACTCAGTACATAGGACTGATAAGCGTTATTTAGTGAAAATAATACTTTCCCAAAATATACTGCATATTTATCCCTTTTGTTCCCACTCAAATTTCGGCGTGATATAACTATTTTCTATAATTGTGCAAAAAATAAAGAAAATATAAACTTTTCTATAT
>JAMKCH010084429.1:0-10981 GCA_023653785.1 Ophioderma brevispina | reverse complement strand
AACATTTCCAAAGTACCATTAAACATGTACAGAACATAGAACTAGGGTTTTACATTCATACCACACTAGTCATAAAAAGGGATGCAAATTCTGCTACCAAAAACAAATGCCATGTTGGAAAAAAGGCCACCAAAAATCGCCAGGAAAAAGTCCAAACCGGGAGCGCCTAAAATAGGAAAAAGAACGTAATCTAAAACAGTCCCTATCAATTTAGTGAACCTATGGTAGAGAGCTAGCAATGTCAAGGCCTCTACCTCCCACCCCCTCCTCACTACCCCACCCCGTCTCTATTCCCCTTTAACTTCTATACATCTACTGTGTCCACTGCCTCCTTCTTCGCGTCGCTTCTATCATATTCTACCTCTTTCCAGTTTTTGCCCTCCCCTCCTCCTTTTTGCCCATTTCCCTCTGCCTTCACCTCCCCCCCTAATCTCTCATCTCCCTTCAAAACCCTATCAAACTAGAGTTAACTAGAAAAAGACACCAGTCTCTTTCTTTATGGCCTGTCAAAATTTAAAGGGGCGCGTATAGTGCGGGGTGGCCCAACTTGCCTTTCAGGGGTGGGTTGGCCGGTTTGAGGTTAGTGATTTGTTAAATTAGAATTAGTATTCATATCGGAGCGCTGGCTCTCCTCAGAAAGATGCAAAAGTAATATCATCTACGTCAAGGTAAGCAGTAATCCTGGCGATAAATAAAATGAGTTTATACCACCAAAAATAATTGACAGTGATAGTGAAACCTACCATAAATTCAGACCGGTCGTCAAAAGCCCAATCACACAAAAATTTCTAGCTTACTTACCGGATTTATCATTAACCTTATTGCTTCCCCAATCTATTTTGACATGAACATTATCACAGACAATGCCCCCGAGATAATGGCAATACGGCAGGTAAGGTTTCCATAGTGAAGGATTGTTCATCAAGGGGTGGCTTGGGCGGTGGCTTTGAGGGACTGAAAAGTGAATAATATACACACCCAAATTTCGGTGAAAAAAGAAATTATTTCACAAGTGGGACAAATGTCCTTTGGCAAGAGTTCAATTTTTTTATGGCCCCCTCCACTACGAAGTCTGCAAGCCTTGCCACAGAATAAACCACAGGATAGGTGATAAGAATACATTGGGAGGGGGGAACATATGTAATGTTTGCCGTCTTTAAAAAAAAAAACATAAGGATGAGTAGGTTAAAATTTCTTCAATTTGCTATCAAATGATTGTCTAGGCCCACATGGAAAGAACAGAGATACATTTTACCCAAAAAAAATAACATTCATCAAAAAACAGATAGGGAGGTTAATAAGAGGTTTACAGACATCCGGTAATTTGTAGCAACTCTTAAGTTTTCCATAACTTCATCAAAAAGTGTATATTACATGAATATCAAGGACTCGTAGACAGTAGTAGTAGTAGTAGTAAAACCAAAGTTTTTAAACCGGCTTTTGTCCCGCAACCGGGGGTGCCGGATTTCACCTCACATTCGAGCAATCGCCCTTACTCCTCCTTCCACTTCACCCGATGATGCCACTTGTAGCAATCGCCCTTACTCAACCCAACCCTCCTACTATCCTCCTCCACTTGCTTACCTCCGTGTCCTTTTGGTGTGACCCCCTCTTCCTCAAACCACCCACCGCGAAACTCAAAAGCCCTTTTTAAACAGGCTCCTTCATCTTTCCTCAGCACGTCCCATACCATCTTACACAATTTCGCCTTTGGCAGTCGGTCAGGCCGCCTCTTCCAACCAACATCTGCATCAATCCTCAGTTCTTCTTCTATCCATCAATTCACAACAACACATTGCCTCTTGTCCTCCTTAAAATCCTAAATCATTTTCCTCAGGCACCATTTCTCACTCACATACAGCATCACTGATCACACAACTCCTGTACACCATCCCTTCATCTTCAAAGGAAATCTTCTGCCAAGTAACAACTCTCCAAATTCTCTAACTTCAACCACCCAACCTTACTCTGGATGTCCAGCCGCATCACATCCACCACCCGCATAACCCTTGTCCCCTAGGTATGTGAACTCCTTAACTGTTTCCACCTCGTCACACAACTTTTCAACCTCCGTCCCCACTCCTCAACTCACCTTCTGGCATCTTCCCCACACAAAATCTCTTGCCAAACTTGGAGTCACTCTCTTCATCTTTGCATCTCCCATGAATCCATTTCACACATCATTCTCACACCAAAACGGAATTGCCCTCACCATTTTCCACATGGATCCACCTTACACACTAACACCTCCCCCTCCTACCCAATCACCATCACTTTAGTCTCCCCAAGGTTTACCTCGGCCCTACCTCAAATGGCCTTCTTCACTTCACAAAACTTCTCCCTCAACCCCTCCATTGTCTCACACATTTAAACCAAGTCATCAGCTGAAGCATCTTCAACTCATAAACCTTCTTTTGCACTCTCAGTAACCACATCACCAACAAGTGCAAAAAAAAACCAACTGGCGACCAGCACAGAACCTGATGCACACCCACCTTCACTCAACTCCTCAGAAAACTCGGACCCTACTTAACTCTTTTTGCTCCTTCATATATTTGACTACACCACTTAACAATATTCTGGTATACCCCTCTTCCCCATCGCCCCACTCCATCCATTCCTCGGTCTCGATCAAAGGCCTGCTCCAATCCACAAAGCACCTAGACGCTTCTTACCCTTTTGCTCGATATTCCTCTTGCAAACCTCCTTCAAAATGAACACTGCATCTATCGTTCACTTCCCTGGCACAAAAGCCAAATTGCATCTCATCCACTTTCACTATCATCCGAATTCTGTTCTCTATTACCCTCTCCACAATTTTCTCGCATGCTCCAGCAACTTCACCCCCCTATATGCACAACAACTCATTGCATTACCCCTTTCCTTAAAAATTGGAAACTACCACACTCACAGCCCACTCCATCTGTCATTCCTCGTCCATCTAACACCCTCTGACAACTCCATCATCACACCAATCCCTATCTATCCACTCGCAAAGCAAAATAATCATATAACACTAACTTCGAGGGGTCCAGCGCCTTTCCGTTTTCATTTCTCCCAATGGCTTTCCCCACTTCTTCCCGAATGACTCTCTCAACTGGCAATTCTACCAACACAGGCCTCCACCCTACTAGCCCTGGAGCTAGCACACATTAAAAAAGGGTCAATTTCAGTGTACAGGGGTCAAATTTAAAAATTGCTCCGATTGGATAAAAAAAATGGTGCAAATTATTGGTGGAGCTCATGGATCAAAATAAGGAATAGTTTTGAGTGTATCAAATGCTTAAGAAAGTAGGGGGTTAAAAAGGTCAAGCCCCATGAATGCAATGGACGTTGAACTTTCTGTGCCCCCACATCGGAAACTAAGCATTTAAGAAAGTCAAAAACTATTCCTTATTTTAATCCTATGACTCCACCAATAATTTGCACTATTTTTATCCAAAAATCGGAGCAACTTTATAAAAATGTGACCAACTTGTACAACTGAAATTGGCCTTTATTATTTTTGATGTGTTTGAACTGTAAAATCTGAAACTTTAGGCTGTAATATTACAAATTATATACCTCCATATAATTTAAGAGCCCTGTCATCTGAGGTTAAAAAGTGGAGGCATCAAGGCAATAAATTCAACCTAGCTTCAAAATTGAACCAAAAATGAACTATTACCTGGGAGAGCGGGCATATCATTCATGACCTATACCCTGGAAACCTCTCCCAAGATAGAGACTGCTGTACGGACTATAATCCATCCGTATTATGAGTGTACCTATGAAGCTGGTTGTAGAGATGAATTTACAACGCGAACTCGAACTTCCCCGGGACATTTTCTGTGTGTGAAGAAGGCCGGTCGCTTTAGGGAATTTTTGTTTCACATTTACCATACAGTGCTGGTCCTGCAGCCGGCGTACAAAACAACACCGAACAAGGACAACGAAATGGCTGAATCACCGCCACGCTTTGAGCTTGTCTTAAATGAATCATAGACGCAGCTTGATAGTGCTAATACCAAACGGGCAGGGTAAAATAGCCGTGAAGTCTTCGAGGATGATTTGACAGCGGTGAAGACCAATTGCAGGCCGTGGAAAGGTTGCCAAATCGGAGTTCAAGACTGCTACGCATCTTGAACGACCAGAAAAATGACACTTTGTATAGCAAAAAGGTCGATGTGCGATATCCGTTTTGTACTCCAACGTCACTTCCTAAACACAAGGAAGGTGATATCATAGGTCATGAGATTTTTTTGCTAATTCTTCACGAGTTTTCAAATGTTTCTCAGCAACCGGAAACAGCAACTAGCATGCAAGGTTAGGTAAGGGAGGTAAAGCACACAAATCCCATTATCGCCAGAAGACATGGCCTTAAGTTATTCAAGAGTCACTGGATTTGAATGATACACAAGGTCTACAGGACAAGGGTGTTCCTGGATATAAACGCGTACTTTGCAATCGTGGCAGGGGAGAACTTACGAGACATGATGCGGACTTTTTTAAAATGTTGACATGGAATTGAAAGAGAAGCAAGTGGAAACTTGTGAGAATTGAACTGGTTATGTTCGCGTTTTTGCTTGCTGTTTATAATCTTGGATTGTTTAATTGGAAAACTCTAGAAGTTGGATAATGGAGAACTATGGTAAGTTACACAAAATTGTGTTACTTAACCATGCCTAAACACATATTAGGCCTGATTGTGTTTTAAAGAATCTTGGCTTAAGAATGTTCTTTAACCAATCAGATGACAAGGAATCTATATATTCGCGTAATAAACCAAATATTGACTGCTTTTTATTGGGGGCATGGTTGAACTATAGGCCAGCGGTGATCTCGAAACATACGATGCCCCTGGCTTTACGCCAGGGGGCCATAGTATCGGTTTCGCGAGACCTTGGGCCTATAGTTTCAACCATTGCCCCTCATAGCAGTCCATATTTTTTTATACTATTACCTTTTATGATACTTAGGTTCGACACATAACATTGTTGTTGCTTTCAACATGATTGATCAATTTACAAATTTGACCCCTGTACAAAACTTGTTTTGACCCCCTCTTCCTAGGCAACCTTGCGGCACTTAAGACACTTTAAGAATCCACGTTTCAGGTGTTCCCTGTCAGTATGTCAAAATATTTAATCACTCAAACCTTTTGTAATTGGATGTATTACAAATGTCGCTAGCTCACGGGTAACTGACCATTCATTCTCCTCAGTCATGATTCTCTCCCATATGCTCTTTCCAGACCCCTACCTCTACCTTTCAATGAAATTCAACTTTCCATCACTTCCTCTACTAATCTTCCCCTTCAACATCTTTTACTTCCTTTTTCATTGCCTTCATAATCTTATACACCTTGTTTTGGTTCTCCCTCAACTCAACTCCCCCTTCTTCAGCATCCTCCTTCATAGCCCTCGCAACCACTTTCTTTGCTCGCTTCTTCAATCTTCTTATACCTCACTTAGTCTCTTCCATACCATTTTTTCTCATTTCCTATATGCGTCCTCCTTTCTCCCGCTCCGCCTCCTTCAACTCATCATTCCACACCCCGTATCTTTCTGTCTCTCATCCCTTTCTTTTTTCCCACACAATTCATCACATGCCCTCGAACACCCCTTCTTAAACACCCCCCACAGATCCGACACATCATCCCCCACCAGCTCACCCACTCTCATTCTCAAAATTTCTGTTATCTTCTGCAGCTTCCATACTTCTTCCTCACATGCACTACCTTCCTCACCACTTTTTTTACCTTCCACCTTCGTACTCATTGATATAAAACCACAAAGGTTACCAGACCAGTCAAAAGGGTGTTGCATGGGAAACGTGAATACGGGGTGCGTTCTTGTGTGAACGCCATTTTCGGAGTCTGCTGAAGTAAGTCGCCGGCGACAACATAATTAATACAAGGCGGTTCTCGAACCACAAAGGGTCCCACCCCAGTGAGTAGCTAAGATCAGAAGCAACAATTTAATATCTCAGGGAAGATTGTTGATGGCCAACCAAGTTTTCATCATCCTACCACATGTTAAGTGATTTGACCTCGGATGCACCCCATGGACCTTGAAATGACCTTCCTAAGTGTCAACACTGAATGATGACAACACCCACCAAGTTTCATCCTACCAAATGATCGTGCTTTGACCTTAAAGGACCCCACATGACCTTGAAATGACCTCAAATTTTTTGGCCCTGAATGATGACCACACTCACAAATTTTTACTCTCATACCACATGTTAAGTGATTTGACCTTGGATAGGAACCACATGACCTGAAATGACCTTCAATGTTTGGTACTGAATGTGACCAACCCACCAATTTTTCATCCTCCTACCCACTGTTTTAGTGATTTGACCTTGAACCCGTTATGACATTCAAATGACCTCAACAATTTGGCACTGAATGTGACCACAACCACACCAAGGTCATCCTCCTACCAAATTGATTAGTGATTTGACCTTGGTGGACCCCTCATGGGACCTTCACATGACCTTAACAAAGTTTGGAACAGAATGTTGATCACACCCACCAAATTTTACCCTCCAACAACATGTAAGTGATTTGACCTTGGAATGACCGGAGGACCTCGGTATGACCTTGAAATGACCTTCAAAATTTTTGGTACTGAATGTTGTCCACACCTACCAATTTTAATCCTCCACCACATGTTAAGTGATTTGACCTTGGATGACCCGGATGACCTTGAAATACCTTCAAAATTGTCCTTTTCGGGGTACTGAATGTGGTCCACACCACCAATTTCATTCCTCCTAGCACATGTTAGTATTTTGACCTGGAGTGACGTCATCGGAGACCTTGAAATTGACCTTCAAAATTTTTGGTACTGAGTGTCCACACCTACCAATTTTCATCCTCCTACCCCATGTAAGTGATTGACCTTGGATGACCTCGGATTGACCTTGAAATGATCCTTCAAAATTGTTTGTAATGAATGTTGACTCCACACCACAACAATTTTCAATTCCTCCTACCACAGTTAAGTGATTTGACCTTGGACGACCGCCTCGGATGACCTTGGAAAGACCTTCAATAATTTTCGCACTGAATGTTGACCACACACACCCAAATTTCATCAACCTACCACATGTTAAGTGATTGACCTTGGATGACATCGGATGGATGACCTTGAAATGACCTTCAAAATTTTTTGGTAATGAATGTTGCCACCACCACCAATTTCATAACCTACCACATGTTAAGTGATTTGACCTTGGATTGACCGCATATTGACCTAGAAATGAACCTTCAAAATTTTCGGCTGAATTGATGTTGACCACACCCACCAAGGTTCATCATCCTACCACAACAGATAACGGATTTATAGCAATTTAGCTCCATTTTGCCTATTTTGAACCCATTTGACCTTGAAAATGCCACCAATGCCCAAGCGCGAGGATCCAGGTGGAGGGGGGCGGAGGGGGCGCACGCCTCCGGGTAATTCTGCAAAATCTTGCAAAATCAGCCCATTTTGCGAAGCTTTGACAAGTTCCAGCCTTCAGCCCCCGCTAATTTTGACGTTTTTCCATCCTGGATCCGCCACTGACACCCTGCCCCTCCTCCGCGAACTCATCCGCACAGACTACTTGAGTGGCCACCCTCGACCCTGGTGGAGAGATGGACACCCATACTTGCTCCAATCAAAGATATCGTGTTTTCAACGTTTATTATAGCGATTTAGCCCTATTTTTGCCCATATTGGACCCTAATTTTTGACCACATTGACCTTGGACCCATTGCCAAATGACCCACTTGCTACCCACCCAACCCCTACTTGGAAGATACATTTATTTGCGAGATTGGGACTTTCCACACTTGTTTGTTCCAAAGATATCGTGAGGGAAGCACACACACACGCACGGACGGTACCCTTTCTATAGTCCCCCCTTCGCCAACTCAGTTGGGGGGGACAAAATCGTTATGAATAAGGACGCTGATTTGTCTTAATCATTTAAGGTAAGGGCTTTTGTAGAAAGCTTTACAACCATCAAAAATAGCGATTTTGAAAAATTCTTGAGGCGCACATTTTTCAAATGTGGCAGGATGTCTCGTTAAAGGACATTGCAGGAAGGGCCCTCACTTTTTTGACCAAAGCTTAGATTTTTGTATGTGAACATAGCACCCCTTGAAATATGCCCCAAATAAGGCACTATCGTGATTTATATATCAGAAAATCGAAAAAAATCATCACAAATCAGATTTTTGCATGTTTGTACAAAAGAACATGGTATCCTAACATACCCCTGCAAGTGGAAAGGGACCATGGGCAAACTCCTACTAAGGCAAAATCGGGAAATTTGTTCATTACTGTCGTACGGACACTTACGTACAACATGTAATTGAATGGAGGACTCGATCTTTTGAACACTGCCGTTTTCTCTTTTCTGTTAATTATCAATGTGAAAAAGTAACTTATTGAGAATTCTAAAGATTATCCGTCAATTGTAAACAATTCTCTGCAAATTTTCAAATATTTTCATCTTTTGGATAAACATGATTAGGTCTTAATAAGGCAATATCTTTTTGAAACTAGTTGATAAATATTAACCGGAGTTATAAATAGAAGCTCGGAGGAAGAAACTGAAGCACAGAACTAAATAAGACGAAAAATAACACGGTCTCGAACACGGACCTCTCGCTTTCTAAGCCAGCCTGAGATATTACCACTGGGCAACGAGGAATGTGTTATGTGGATAACAGGGGAATGAGCGCTAAGTTTTTCAGTCTTTTATTTCTAGTTTCCAAGCCTGCCAGTCCGTAATTATATTTTATAAGGCCCCCTCCCAATTCCAAAATATCCTCCCAATTCCAAACTATAAAAATTAACAGAGTGAAAGTGAAAGTTCGGACTACTGTCACCACAAACAAAAAAATTCACACCCCTTTGGGGAAAATAATTCCAAGAGTGATGGGGATTGCACTATCAACTTCAAGCTTTTGGTGTCTCTAGAGTTCCAGTGGAGAAAAGAAGAAAGAAGACTAAGAAATAACATGGGGATGGCATATGCAAAAGTCAAAGATTTTGGTGTGGTTTTTGTGGTGGTTCGTGTCTGGTTTTTGTGGTTGTCTCTCGTTCCGATGAGAAACTAAGAACACCAAGAGAGGATTCTATCCCCCACCCCCACTTAGTAGTAGAAATACTCACTCGAATATATCCATGTTGAAGAGTACTCCAGTTTATAGTACCAATGATAACGTCCAGTGGTAATGAAGCTAGCCACCAGAGTACTATTTAACAGTACCATGCCAACTATTGGAAACCTGCCAATAAAAGGGAAAAGAAAAAAACACCACAGAAAGGTTATTCAAGAATTATGTTCTGTCCAATGTAACATGCAGCTTATACAGTGTTGCCAACGCCGCGGTTCACCACACAAATTGGGATACATTTTACATGCCTAACGGCCGCGCTTAAAAAAAGGCCGCCGCGGACAGTGTGGGCCAACGCGCGGTTACCGCACAATTGGGCTACTAAAAAAAGGCCTGCCGCGTGTGCCCCAATTGGGCTACTTTATGGTCCCAAGGCACGGCACAGGCGCTGGTACCCTGCAGGCTCATCCATCCTCTGTACATCATGATTTCAGCTATGAGAAAGTTTTAAAGGTCAGTAATTGATTAGCGCTTCCTTTCTTATGAAAAGTTTACCTGCATTCACTACAGGGGTACTTCACTCGGTATGACAACAATAGTAACAAACTATCAAATTCATCCGTGATTCCGAGTTGCTTTATGCTCCTTACACGACGGGGTGTAGGTGCTCACTCAGGTTTATAACAAACAAATAATTATCCTCACAAAAAGTGACCGTCATAAGGTGGTACAAGACAAGGGTTAGGGCTCATTACCGGCTCACTAGGGTGAAATGAAACGTGGGAGGGCAATTAAACCTTGCTTAGCTGTTAGGGTGTATGTATAAAGGATACGCAGCCTTTTCTGTTTGCGAAGATAATAATGATTTGGTAAATTAAATTGAAGGGGAGCGGGCATTCGAGGACTAAAAACGGAACATTCTTAACAAGTATTCGTCACTTGCTCTGACAATTATCAGAATCATTAACATTGTTAAAATTGTAGGTATTTGTCTACAAAGATAACCTCTTAGTGTTTTTTTTCTTTTTGATACGATTTTAATAATAGCCGTCTTTGTGAAGTTTGCAATTCTTCTTCGTGACTAATTTGTGGCTGTCAGCAGTACATCAATGTATTATCAGTCTATTTAGGACACCTTTGGCAAAATAGATATGAGGTGTGTAATAAAAAAAATAAAGGAATACAGAAAAACAAAATTTTTTTAAAGTTTTAAAAATGAAGAGAAAACAGTCAGAAAAACAAAACAAAATAGATCTTTATAAATAAAAAAATAATAAAAATAAATTAAAATAAATAAAACATAAATATAAAATAAATAAAAATAAATAATAATAATATAAAGTAGTAAATAAATAAATAAATATAAAATAATAAATAAATAAAAAATATAGAATAAAGTAAAAGAGTAAAAACGGACTAAAATGGTCAGTTGTTCGTAATGCGCCCTCACATGCACCTAAGCCGCCAAAGTGAAAAAAATGGGCTACTTTTTGGCCATTGCCGCAGGTAGGCGCGGCCTTTGCCGCGGGGTTGGCGAATTTTGTTGGCAAAACCACTGCCGCGGATTTTCCACAAATTGGGCTACGTTTATAGTCCCAAGGCGCGGCATCGGCGCGGCACCCTCGAGTATCCTTTATCCCTCTCTACATCATTTATTCGAGCTCCAATGAAAGTTTTTACAAGGCCGTAAGATTAGCGCTTCCTTATTCTTGAAAATGCTTTACCTGCATTCCCTACACTCTTACCGGGGGTACTCGAGTACTCGCTTAGGGTATATGACAACATAGTAAACAAAAACTCTCAAACTTCATCCCGTGATCTGAGTGCTTTGCTTTGTCAGCCTTTATGCTCCTTACACGACGGGAGTAGGTGATCACTAGGTAT
>JAMKCH010084428.1:0-16062 GCA_023653785.1 Ophioderma brevispina | reverse complement strand
GTGAAGAACTCTCTCTTTGTATTGAGAAATCAGGGAGTGGATGGCTGTAAGCAAACTCAAATTGAATGATGAAAAGACCGAATTTTCATCATGTATTCATCCTATTACACAAATCGCCTCAAAGATATTACCATCAGGGTCGGGGACAGTGGATGTTCCCAGTCCTCGGCAATTCGAAAAACCTTGGGTCGTGTTTGATCAGACAAGTCTATGACTGAACATTGTAAAGGTCATCATTAAGTCTGTTACTTCCACCTTCGCAATATGTACCGGATCCGCCGCTTTCTCACATTTGAGAGTTGTCATCATCTGTCCGTTCCCTGATTTTATCTCGCATTGACTTGCCAATTCACTTTTTTGTATGAATTCGGCCAGAGATCGTAGTAAACTTCAGATTTTGCCCAGAATAAAGCAGGCAGGCTGGTGTTCAGATCTGATAGGACACAGCCACACCACTCCTGAAAGAGCTCATTGGATACCCAATTAGTGAGCGCGTGTCTTTAAGCTTATGATTCTTAATTACAGGCATTTCCGGACAATTGCCTCGTACTTGTCCGGAAACCTCTCTTTGTATGATTCGCAGGCCAGGATTGCGTTCTGCAGACGACAAGACGATCCTCACTGTTTCCCGCACAAAAAGGTCAGGGGTGACAGGGCTTTCAGCAATGAGGCCCCTAGGCCTATGGAACTCTTTGCTATCTCTGGTAGCCACCCAAGTCCTGGTACTTTGAAAGAAAGCTCCTAAAATTGTCATCTATTTTCTAAGAGTTGATTGTGTGCTTAAATGTGTTTTTTGTTATTGCCTCACCTGATATTTAATTATGCAGCTGTTTGATGTAAGTAATATTCATAGTAATACAACAGGATGTGTATGTTACAAGGATGTACCATGTTTTAGGCTAAAACCTAGTAATTACTTATATTTGGGATTTTGGGGGGGGGGGAGGAGGGGGGGGCGGGTGGTGGTGGGTTGGGTTGGTTTTTTTTTTTTTTTTAAGTTATATATTTGGCGTTGGTTTTTTTTGTTGTGGTTGGGGGGTGTGGGGCGTGTGGTAAAAAAAAAAAAAAAATAAAAAAAAAAAAAAAAAAAGCGCTTTTTGACCTTGTTTGGAGAAGGCGCTATATCAAATGACGTTTGTATTGTATTGTAAAATAATGTTTAGCCTACACGTATTTACACGGTAGTATCGCGTTATTTTTTACGGCGTTGTGGATGTGTGGTTTGAAGTGTATGGTTTTGTCTCTTGGACTCCTCTTTTCTATCATCTCATATCTGACTGCTGCTGCTGCTGCAATGCCACGAGATGTCATGATTGTTGTAATTGGGATGGCATGGCCTATAATAGACTATTAATTTGATTAGCTTTAAAGACGAAGTGAAAGCGCAAGTATTAGTGAATTTAGAATCTTAACGGAATATAAAGTCACATTCACAAGTGCTTGCGCTTTCACGGTTTACACTAAGCCTTTGATTATACTTCGTCGTCCATATCTTTTTGGCAGCTAGTGTACATGCGTATCGCGCACGCCGACTTTGTACACTCGCGATTACAACTGCGGTTTTCTGCCATTCACATTTAAGACTGCGTGAATGCTATGACGTCACTCCTTAGTTACGGCAGACGAAGTAGGCCTTATACCACCAAATGGGGGGCTAATAATTGTGCGAAAACGCAGTGTGTATATTTTGCAGGAAGTGGACTATTCGCCAGACTATAGTCCGGCGAATACTACTGTTGTGAAATCTATTTAACAAACTTATGGGGGCGCTATTTTGCAAAGTCCGATCGGAATCGGTAAAAATCGGAATTCTTCGTTGTATCGTAGTTGGTGAGCATGGTGAGCGCTGGTTCGCTAAGGTGTGGTGGTGAGTAGTTTTCTTACTTTCATTACATGATTTATGCGATCATAATTTACGAATTGTAATTAATTTGAAATGTTGAAGTTAATACGTGTTAGTTCAACTGGTTTAACACATAACTGATGAATTACCATGCCAAAGTGATCGGATATCAGCTGATAGTGTTTCACCAGACGGCACATTAATGACATTAATGTGTCATTTACAGACCACTTCCCAGTACAGAGTTGAATACGCGACAATTATTGAATATTGGCTTGTTCCCGTAAATGTCATCGTCCGGAGAATAGACGTTGGCATAGTATTCGCAGAAAGTCCGGTGAGATCACCAGGACCCGTCCGGCGATTTGTTGGAAGTGGCGAATTGACTTGAAATAATAATTTATGCAGATAAAGTGGGAGAATTGAACTGATCACCGTCAGGGGAATAAGACTTTGCGGTATTTATTCGCCAGACTAGTCCGGCGAATAGCGTTTGCCATTTTGCATAGCGTACATGTGATTCGGTACAAATGCTCAAGTATCTGGTGTGAAAGCGAAAACGATAACCGAATAATTTCTGCTCGTATTTGTGCTAATCGACAAAGTATAGCAAGGCAGGCTAGTTGAAGCTTTACCCGGGCAGAGCCTAGCCAATTGACTATAATCGGCCTAGCTAGACTACTAATACTGATATTGTTGTTAACACAGGATTGACTATGGTATTGCATGCAAGGAATTGTTTACACGATTGAGAGTAAACCGAACCTCACAACTTTGCAATCATTCATATCGAGTCATGTCAATGGTCAAGCACTCACGAGGCTGACTAGTTGTGCAATAATTTTAAAGGGGGGTCCATTTCGTGATGCACAGCTCCGTAAACCACAGGCCTAGTCAGAAGATCTTGTCTGAAAGTGTCCAAATGTACTAGTGAGCCTTCTACTTCAACTTGAGATTGTGCAAAGATCTGCTGGTGCTTTTTTCAATGTAAGCCGAGGCCTAGCACCTCGTCACCTTAATAAATTCCTCAAAAAAAAGGTTATTTAAAAATTCAGTTGATTCTGATGATGGCATGTAAATTTTGAATTTGATATCTTGAGCAATGTCAGTTTCTGGCAAAAATAGAGATCACTGCTTGTGTAACCAAACTGAGCCAGGACCTGCCTAGGCCAGCCTATCCTAGGGCTAGGGCATGTGGCCAGCAGTTAGCCAGACAGTTTCAGTAATCGTACTGTTATTGGCCTCCATTGTTCTGATTAAACTTTTAAAAATATTTTTGTTATTTTCTCTATTTTATTTGAGAAAAAGATTTCTCACAGGAAAAAAGTATTTTTGTTTACTATTAAAAGAGAGAAAAGGGATTCCCTAGAGTTGTTTATGAAGGCTTGACCGTTTAGATTGCACAAGAGGGGAAGTGGGAGGAATTCCCCAAGATGTAAAAAAAACTTAGTAACTGAGTCAGCGTGTTTATGCTTTAAAAGATCAAAAAATTGCAAGATCAGGGAATTCCCCCACAAAGTTATATATATGAAGTGATGTAAGTTAGATTGTGAAATATGATATGATGGTTGCAAGAGTCATGTTTATTGCAGAGGATGTGTATGATTATTGATTCGAAAGGGGAATCTATCTGTGAGTAGTTAAATCTTGTCACTGGAAGGACTTTCTGCCAGCTCATAGTATAAACATGTAGCTAGAAGATAGCTAGTTTTACTCTGACTTGAGGAGCAGACCTGTACAGCCAGGATTTATTATATTTTAATTCCATCTGAGCAGAGTGCTGTTAATTATTCTACTGTCGTCTTTGAAGCCGAAGTGATGGAATCAAAAATAGGAATTACAAATGTGGACAGATTAGAAATCGTGGGTTGTTGAGTATCTTGTGGCCTGATAGGGTGGATTATTATAGTCGAGGGACTTAATTATCCTTGTCGTCTTGAACGATGGCAAGATTACCTTCAGGAATGCAGAAGTGCCCTTGGAATATAATACATGAGGAGTTTGTATGAACTTGTGCGCTGTCATTGGAGTCTTCACTGTGAGGGACACATCATCGGTTGAACGCAAACGCTTCTTGTGGACATTAATGGACATTCTTGAGGACAATAAGTATTAACATATTGTGTTTTAATTGGTAATTGCACTACATAATAATGAGGTTGGGACCATACCAAATTCTTGAACCAAAAATCAAGTAAGATCATTAAAATCTGTTCTATATATAAAATTCAGAATCACTTGTGCACAGGATCATTTATTTGTGGTTTGAAAGGTAGTCTGACCTTAGGCGTCACGAGACGTCATAATAGAATTGGGGGCGCGTCGGGAATTGAATTGAGATAAAGTTGAGCCTTTTTGTTCAGCAATTTACACCTTAAAAGTGTGGTGATAAAATTGTAAACATGTGCAAAAAAAACATTTTTTTTTTTTTTGGGGGCATACAAAATTTTGGGTGTATTACAGGGTACTACATTGTAGTTTGGTTCAAGTAGTATAGTGTGTTGTAGAGTACAAATCACAATGGAGTTTGATCCCGAAGTGTTCATAGGGCAAATAACTTGGGAGAAGTTTTGATGAGCTGAGAAGCCTGAGTTGAATGAAACAGCCAAGCATTTAGGACTCTTGAGGGCAAAACATTGCTATGAGAAGACAAGTCCATCAAGACTAGACTAATGATTGAAATAGTTTGGCCAGGAAGTGTTGGGATGTTCATAGTGGGTAGGATAGAAGAAATTCAGGAACAGGGCAAATGAGCATTCAAGGTAAAAGAATTGAAATTCAAAGGAATTGGAAGAAATAGATTGAAAAGATCAATGGAACAAAACAAAAGAAAGAATGGAAATGGAAAGAAAAATTGGAAATGACAAAAAACAAAAGGAAAACAGAAATTGAATTAGAAAAGGAAAAATGGCAAAATGCAAAAAAGAGATCCAACAAAAAAGAGATGGAATTGCAAATGAGAAGGGAAAAAAGACTGGAATAAGGAAAAATGCAAAATGAGATGAAACAAAGGAGCTTGAAGATCAACTAGAGTTAGGGAAAAGTTGAAACAACAGTCGAGCTCATCAGACTCTTCCAAGCAAACTGCTTTTGATGCGGCGAAAAATATTCGCCTGGTCCAAAATTCAGGAACAGAAGTAGACAAAGACTGCTCCACTTTGAGGAAAAATTGCCAATAGCTGGAAATGGCCCCAAGGAGTTTGGACATTGTGGTGCTACAGTCAGGTTCATTGCGTAAAGCCGAGAAATATTTCGGCCATGTCATTAGACAGAGTTAGTGAATATGACGAGGTAAAGCAGGCAGTGCTCAAAGCATATGAATAGTGCCAGAGGATATAGACAAAATCAGGTCTTTGTCAGACGAAAAGGGGACAGGACCCATGTTGAATGTTGCCCGTGTAAAGGAAACAAAAATGTTTGATCGCTGGCTTCTCTTTTCTCAAAGAAGTCGGGCAAAATTTTGGGAAACTAGGGAGTGATGTTACGTTGAAGAGTTCAAAAAGTGTCTACATCCAGATATCAAAACACATCTGGATGAAAACAAAATTGACAGTTTGGTGATAAAGCAGCAGTAAAGGCCGGGACGATTATGCATTGAAACACATTAAGTCATACTCGTAGGGCCTAGCAAGAATTACTAGTAATCAAACAAATACAACAATAAGTCGGGTTTAAACCAAAGCTTCTCATGGAGCACTCAGGAGGGGAAATCCCAGTCAGGTTCCCATGTAAAAGGGGAGTAAAGAAAGTAATGGTGCTAATCAGAAAAAAAACATGGTATAGGGACCCAAAATCACCAGTTCACCTGCAAATCACTGTAAGAAGCCAGGACATACAAGTTCACGGTGTTGTTGGGAGATACAGGCGATCCACCCAAAATGGAGAAGCCAAAAGTGAGTCAAAAACCACTAGGTTGTGCAGTTACTTAGCTTTGAGGTCAAAAGTTCCTGTCTTATGTTCAGAACAAGAAATCCAACAAAAGGAATTGACACAGAAAAAGTAAGGGATGACTTTAAGCTTGTGTTTGGGGGGAGGGAGTTGTGTCACTTTCAGGTGATAGTTTAGATCCAAAAACCATTAGAATCATGCGGGACAAGTGCTGCGCACAGTCTCTATGATATTGGTAGATGACTTCCATTTGATTATTGAGAGTTCCACAGGAACTAGTGCATTGATTCCGGGGATATGTTGGATTGTATTAGGTCCTCTACCACAAAAATGAATTGAACTCAGACTTGGTTTTCTGGAACTTCAAATTGGTTTGTTAGAAAAGAACTCCCAGTTAAAGGGGTATCATGTTGTTAGGGAAGGATTTGGCAGGGGGAAAAAGTACTCCCAGATCCCATAGTTTCCCAGGTGCCCTTTACAGTGGATAAGTTTGATGAGGAAGTGAAACTGAAAATTTTCAGCATGTGCAGTACTAGGTCAAGGACCAGAAGAAAAGCCTCACAGGAAAACAGTGAGCAGGTGATGAGTCAAAATCACCACATATAGGAAGAGCGTTGAGGATGACTGTCCCAAATTTAGAGGATACTTTTCTGTCAAAAGTTAGAGGAATTGGAGGTCATCTTCCCTCTTCAGGGGAGACTAATTCCCTGTGTGATGAAAATCAGCCCCTGAGCAAAACAAAGTGACAAGATGTAAACAATGGAAATCCAGCCGCTGACCCTGATAGAGTTAGGGGGGACTGTAAAGGAGACCTTTTAAGCCATGAACAAGCTGGTAAATTGAGCAGCACCAACGACCCCAGCAAAAACTTAGGAAATTAGGGGAGAGGGCATTGTCGCAACCGGAAGCCGAGCAAATGACCTGTTGTTTCTACAAGCAAAAATGGGGCCTCATGAGAAAATGGCGGCCAACCGATGCACTTGTAGATGAGGAATTGAAGGTCGTGCATCAAATTGTCGTGCGACGAAGGTATTCCATAGGGAAGTGATAGGCATAGCCCATGATAGTCCCATGGAGGACACTTAGGTGTGAGAAAAACACATGACAGAATTAGGAATCATTTTTGGTGGCCTTCACGCAGAAAAGAGTGTCTGAGTATGTAAGACATGTCACACATGTCAAATGGTGGGCACGCCCACACAGAAAATTTCCTATCCGCCCCTTCAACCAATACCAGCATTTGATGGCCATGTTCGTAGGGTTGTTGTTTAGGTAATAGATGTGTAGGACCACTTCAAAGGACCAAGTCAGGAAATCAGTATTTACTGACCATCAGGTGTGCTTCCACCGATCTTTCCCTGAGGCTATACCCTGGAGAAATATTAGGGCACAGCGATCGTGAAGGCTCTAACAAAGTTTTTCACGCTAGTAGGCCTTCAAAATCAATCAGTCTGATTCAGGGATCAAATTTCAGTCAGGTTTGTTCCACAAACAAGTTATGGACCAGTTGGGGAATTCCCAGTACAGTTCTTCAGCCATACCACCCAGAATACCCAGGTTTTTTTTTTTTTTTGGGCCCTAGAAAGGTACCACCAAAACATTGAAAACAATTGATCAAAACCTATGTTTTGATTTGAGAGGGATTGGGATGAGGGAGTTAATCTCTGTATTTGTACCAGGGAGGCTGTACAAGAGTCTTAGGTTTCAGCTCCAATTTGCGTTGGGGTTGGCACAAAGTTAGGGGACGATTGAAGCTACTGAAAGAAAAGTGGTTGTGTGAAAATCCTGATGTGAATTTGTTAGACTATGTGTCTCAATTTGGACACAGGCTCCAAAGAGCCCACTGAAATTGCCAAAACAAAAATCTCCAAACCGAAGTCAGCAAAAATGAAAAACTGTAGAAAACGATGTAGGAACAGAGTTTCAGTCAGGTGATAAAGTTTTTGGCACTTTTCCAATACAAGGGCACCTTTGCAGCCAAGTATTCTGACATATTGAGATCGAGAACAAAGTGGGAGGACCTTGACTATGTGATCAAAATACCAGGTAGAGGTAAAAGTCGACAATTATGTGACATAAATAGATCAAAGAGATAATGAAAGCAGATGATGACATAAAGCCCTGCATGGTAATGTAATCTAGAGTTGCTGGTGTACAAATGGTGACATCACAGAGTTAGAATTTGAACAAAACAGCACTGTAAACACAGAAAATGAGTAAGGTGTCAAATTGCAATAAATTCTGACATTACTGCCAATTTAGACAAGAAACTAGGTTCACCTCCCACAAAGTCACAAGGTGAATTGAAAGAGTTAATTCATGAGTGGGAAAAATATTTTCCTATGTAAATAGTGAGACAATGTCATAACCCATGACAATGACGTTAGGGACTCCGAGCTGTAAAGCAACATCCAGATAGAGTGAATCCAATCAAGTTTGCAAACATATCAGAAATGAGGGTGAAATACAGGTTAGACAATGGAATCGTAGAGCAAAGCAATAGTGAAGTGGGAGTTACCATGATGTATTCTGTTCCAAACGGATGGTCATTCGTTTGTCACCAGATTTCGAAAGTCAACCGTTGTTCCCAAACCGACTCATATCCGATCCCATAGATATGATTGCATAGATAGAGTTGGAAAGCCAAATTGGTTAGCAATTTGATTTGTTGAAGGGGTTATTGGCAAGTTCCCCTCACCTGACCGTGCAAAGAAATTTAAGCTTTTGTAGCCCGATGGCTATCTCCAATACAAAGAATGCATTTGGTCTAAAAAATTCTGGCCGCAACATTTCAGAGATAGTGAACAGAGTAGTCGCCAGACATAGAACATTGTGAAGGCCTATGTCGATGATCTCCTTGAGTACAGGAACACATGGGAAGAACACATGAGACAGCTCCATCAGTAATTTGAGAAATTATCTCAAGCAGGTTTGACTGTGAATGCTGGTGTGAAATTGAATTTTGCCATGCAATGTTCACATACGTAGGGGCAGTTGTAGGACAAGGCAAATTAGCCAATAACTGCAAAAGTTGAATTGAAGCAATTGAGAGGAGAAATTCCCCACACCAAAGAGCAAAGAGATCTCATGAGATTCTTAGGTAGGGTCGGGTATTACAAATACTGTCCAAAGTCTCAAAATTGCGATGTCCGCTGACCACCTTCTGAAGGAAAAACGCAAAATTGTCTGGGTCAGAGCAATGCCAAAAAAGCGTTTGAGAAAATCAAATCTATTTTGATGAATGCGCCAGTTTGATTGCGCAGACTTTCAGAAAACATTCACAGTTGGCGGTGATGCCAGCAGTGATGTAGAGCTGTGTGGTGGAGAGTTCTCATTGCAAAGCAGATGAAAATGATTGTAGACCATCTGTATGGTATTACTCTAAGAAGTTTGACAAACCAGCAGAAAAAAAATACTCAAACACAATGAGAAAGAATGCCTTGCATGCTACTGTCATTTGCAAAATTTTGAAGGTACTTGAGTACACCAGTGCACCCAGTTCTAGAGTACACGGATCCACAATCGTTGAACTTCATCCACCGATGAAAAACAGAAAGAGAAATCAGCAGACTTGTCAGGGGGAGTTTAACTCTACAAGAATACAATCTGGACATAGACATATCAAAGGAAAAAAGATAATGTCTTGGCAGATGCTGTCCAGAGCTGCCTAAATTTTGTGTTCAGAAAATTTGATATTACAATTATGTAAGATTGACTGAAGCAGCAAGGCAAGAAAATTATAATAAAAAGTGTACTTTGCCCTGTTGTAAACTGATTGTAAAATTAACACAAAATGTTAAGGTATAAAGCCAGAGATTTTGGAAAATTTTCTTCATTCCCTTTTCTTTTTACGGGGGAGGATGTTATATGGCCCTCCATTTTCTGATTAACTTTTAAAAATATTATGTGCTCATTATTTGAGAAAAGATTCTCACGGGAAAAGTATTTTGTATTTAATATAAAGAGAGAAAAAGGGGATTCCATAGAGTTGTTTATGAAGGCTGCAACATGTTTAGATGCACAAGAGGGGAAGTGGGGAATCCCACAAGATGTAAACTAGTTAACGGTAAATTGTTTATGCTTTTTTAAAGATCAAAAACATTGCAAGATCAGGGATCCCCCACAAAGTATATATATGAAGTGAGTAATTTAGATTGTGAAATCTGAATTGACTGGTGCATGCAAGGTCATGTTTATTGAATTAGAGGATGATGTAATGTATTGTTAGAAAGGGGAATCTATCTGTGAGTAGTAAATACTATCCCTGGAAGGACTCTCTGCCAGCATCCAATAGTTAAACAAGTAGCTAGAAGATAGCTAGTGTTACTCTGCCTTGAGGAGCAGGACTGTACAGTGCCAGGATTATTATATTTTAATCCATGTGCGCAGAGTGCTGTAATTATTCTACGGTCGTCTTGAAGCCGAAAAGTGCTGGAATCAAATCGGATTCCAAATTGTGGACGACTAGAAATCGTGGTGATTACTTGGACTGATAGTTGTGGATATTATCGTCGGGGGGAACTTAATTTATTCCTTGTGTTCTTGAACTGCTGGACAAGATACCTCCGACTGAGAAGATTCCCTTGGATGGAATATACTACCGGAGGAGTTTGTATGAACTGGTGCGCTGTCATTGTCTTTCACTGTGAGGACCATTCCTCGTGACTAACGCTTCTTGTGGACATTATGGACATTCTTGAGGACAATAAGTTGCACATATTGTGTTGTAATTGTGTAAGTTTACTACATATCTAAGTGAGTTTTGGACATATTAAAATCTTGAACCAAATCAAGTCTCGACATTATAGAGTACTTCAAATTCACTGGCTACTACTTCCGTTCCACTCCACTAGAAAAATGGGGGAGACCTGTACCCAGTTGATTGGTAGAAGGTAATCTTAGGACGGTAATAATGATATCCATGGTTGTGAAGTGCCTCTGCAATCGTTGTTAATAGTTGGTTAGATTTTATTGATGTCTTCTTATCAGTCTCGATAGGGGGTGAATTGTATGTCTAATGTGTTATCTGTTAAAAGTGGCAGATGGAATGTCTCAATCCATTTTGGACCACAGCTAATTCTCAACTGATCTGCTTGCAGGTGGTCACTGACTGCTAGGATGGACGCAGGACCTTCTAGTCAGAGACGACCATACCATTCTTTTTAAGATTTTACTGTTCCAGTTCTGCAATTACTTCTCAACATTTTATAAACGGCACCATGTGTAGTCAATTTATTTTTGTTATTGAGTATACTGCAGAGTAAACCCATCGTATTTACAACTGTTTTTCCGTAAAGGTTACCTAAGTCTTATACACACATATAAAAAGATTATCCCGGACAAATAAGTATGTAACTTTAAATGTTTTCTTGAAAGCAAGGGATGCAGAGTTAAAAATTCAATGCTAAAAAAAAAATTACCTGGATGAGTAAGAAAAAGAATGACATGTGGTTTCTTCAGGAAAACATTATGCAGGTAATTTGATGTTGAAGAGAGTTGGCCTGTGAATGGAAAGGGTTAGGAAACACTCTTTAGTCATGGCACAGTAATAGCAGGGGTGTTGCCATTTCTTTTAGGAATAATTTGACCTTGATATTGTTCATAAAGGAGGTCGATGATCATGGTCGTTATATTCTAGTGCAGGTAATTATTAGTATTGTTAAGTTTTTGGTAAGTAGTTTTATTTTGGTTAATTTTGGGTAATAGTGACAATGATTAAAAATTATGTGACGGACCATTCATAGGAATGAGTGTTTAAAATGCTTCAAACTTCAGAATAATAAGTAGCCTGGTAATGAGGATAACAGCCAGTTTTTACAACGATTTGCATTTTAATTGGTGGTCAATTAGTTAATGTTGTAAGCTTTATGGAAAAGGGGGAGGCTGTAATAGACAGAAGGCAGTGGGTTCATTACTGAAATTTAAAAGCTGGGTAAAGACAAACGTTATATTACTCTTTATAGGCCCATCACCTTATTAAATGGAGGTATTAAAACAATTGCATCGAAAGTTATTGCAACCAGACTCCAAGAGGTTCTGCCAAAATTTATTTGGTAGTGAGCAAGCTGCATTTGTAAAGGGAGCTTTTAGGTGATTCAATTCAGTACTATTCATGACATTGTTTTTACTAAGCCGCAAAAATTCCAGGTATCTGGCTACTATGGATTTTGAAAAGGCGTATGATTCGGTGGTTTTGACCATAATTATTTTATTTATGGAAGGTTCTTGGAAGAGATTTGTTTCGGTTTAGTGCTCAGTTTATTAGATGCATTAAGACATTTTATACTGATAACATCTTGTGTTTCTATGAATAAGGGTCTATCAACTGGGTACTTCTCAATTAAAAGGGTCTTTGCCAGGGTAATTCCAAAACAGTTGGTCTTTATTTGTGTTGGTGCTGGAGTTACTACTTATCATATTAGAAAAAACAATGATATTCACGGTATCACACCAATAATGATACCGAGATAAGATGACATGTATGCTGATGAATACTTGTTTTAGTCAGATATGAACTCTTGTAAGATGATATCATAAAGTCTTTGAAAGTTATCAGGTCTTGTTCTAATATGAAAGTAAATTTAAATAAATCTGAAATTATTCAGTTGAATTGGAGTAATAGAGGGTTAGGGTGCAAAGATAAAACCATTAAGTGGTGTTGGAAAGAAAATATAAAATCTTGGTATGTTTCACTTATGAGACAGCTGACAGGTTAAATTATGATGATAAAAATCAGAAGGTTGAGTGTATTTAATTGTGGAAAAAAGCGGGATTATCTCCACTTGGTTAAAATCACCATTATGAAATTCTTTGCCTTCTCAATTGTTGTATGAAATCTTCTATGATTTCAATGCCCGAGTCTGTTCAATAAGAAAGTGAATACTATCATTGTTTCATACTATGGAATGGTCCTGACAAGATTAAGCGTAATGTGGTATAAGCATGATACGAGTTAGGGACTAAAGATGTTTAATCTTAAAGCAAGGGTACAAGAACAAAATGTAATGTGGGGTTAAACGTTTTTCCATGAAATGCAGGTTGGAAGGAAGTTTTGGGGGTTTTATGTAGAGAAAATGAGGGGAGGCGACTGATATTAGTTAAAATTTGGAAAATGTCAAAATTTTCAGTACTACACTTCCAATATTTATCACCAGGTTTTAGACATGTTGTTTTAGAAGTATTAGTAAAAACCAACCAGGACCCCAAACGATCCAGAATCAAAGTATTTGGAATAAACGTTTTATTTTGATTAGCCAATTAGTCCTATTTATTTTCCTGAATGGGTCTCTCCTGGGCTTATAAAAATATGTGATCTATGAGGACAGGGGTGGTAAATCCTTGGTTTCAAAGTCACAGGTTTGCATAGGGGTCAGTTCTTGAAGTGGTTAGGTGTTTTAAAGTTCGATCCCTATACTATGGGCCCACAAAAGTTAAAACCCAGGGATGAAGTTCTTGAGTGGGTTACAAAGAATGGTGTTAGTGATCTTATGTCAACTATTTCTAGGGATTTTTTGACATTTTAATGCATTTGAAGGTGAGGCCCCGAGAGTGACCTTACATTTTAAAGCGCAGCTTCAATCTAATGAAAAGTCAAGTAGGATATGGCGTTTAATTATGCGTACCCTTTAAAGTGACTTTAGATAGCAAATTGACGTGGATGCAGTTAAGTATTCTTCATGGGATACTCCCTACGAATTCATGGTTATACAGAGTTGGGCTGAGGGGCTGATGGGTCTGTCACTTTTGTACCTGTGGTCTGATTTGAAACATGTTTTTACGAGGGTGGCAATAGCCTCGAATCTCATGCAGGAGATAATGGTGTTTTTTTACTTTTTGCCGACTCTTGGTTTAGTCTACATTTTGTACAGGATTTTTGATGGTAATTGAAAACAAACATGCTTGTGAATCAAATGATTCTTATTTTTAAGAAGTATGTATAAAAGCTGTGCATCAGCCGAGCGTCCATCTCTCAGCTGAGACTAAGCCCTTCAAGCTTGAAAAAAATGATCGACCAAAGAAAGGATAAGTGGAGTTTCACATAAGAAATGGGATCTGGTGATAAAAAGATAAATATGTAACTTTGTTTATGCAGTTTTTTTCAGGAGGACAGGAGTGTATGCAGAGAGGGGTTACTCGCTCTTGCGTTTCCTAGGTGTGGGTGTTTGGCTTTTATATATATATATTTTTTTATATATATATTAGTTTTGTATTTTTAATAGTGATATGTTTCTGGTTTATGGTTACTAAACAAGTCGAGTTTAGAGGTACTCGGCAATAAAAAAACATGTGTAGGGGGCGTACATTTGGGTACTGCTGATGGAATCTCTGAAGCACTTCTGCTACACTTGGTGCAATTGGTACTCTGTAAAACAAGGAAATGCCCTCGCTATGTGTCCATGTGCTGTTCCAATTCCAAGGTGTTGAAGTAAAAAAGCAGGGAGTTTCTGTAACCGGACACAATTTTTTGTGACACACTTATGAATTCGGAACCTTAACAGAATAAACCTGTGCTTTATCCATCAAAAGGGTTTCGATTACGTAAGTGTTCAAGGAAAAAAGTGTGTCAAATTTGGTTTAGGTTATGGAAACCTGTAAAAGCTGGATTGTAGGAAATGTGGCAAAGATTCATCTATGGGCTTATTTTGTGTAGCTACAATGTACAGAATGGAGCGGCTAACAATAGGGACACGGTTGGCGCCACCTGAAATATGTTTCTCTTGGGTGCACAATAGCCAAGCCCAAAAAAAAAAGTGAACCACCATTACAATATCGGCCAAGTGCATTGTCACTTCAGTCCTGTAAGGTCATATCCTCAGTGATTTTTGCACCGATGATGGGCAAGATGTGGTTTACCCTAATACTGAGGGGGTGTTTTGAATTAACCCCACAATGCAATGCAATGAGCCTAAACTGTCTGTAATGTACTAAAAATTGTCAGTACTTGGGGTAAAAGGTGTTCCAAGTTCAAGAATGACAGCCATGTCCTGATCATGCACAAAAAAAAATCCTTAAGTAATAGCCATGTGGCAAATAGGTAAAAGTTACGCGTTTATGTTTAAGAATATGATTTTTGTGGGATCACATGACCTGTTGAGGGTGAAATTCCCAAAAAAACTGCGTGCATTGTTATGGGATTGACTGATTACAGGATTTTCAACTGTTCATTACATGTGGATGCACCTGCATAACATTTTTTGATTTACCTTAGGCATACACTTCCATCTGTGCAGAGTCATATCCTCTTACACAATGAATCTAATAAAAAAATATCAGATTCATGGGTAGCAATTTTTTAGTAATGCAGAGACAGCTAGGGGCATAAGGGGAATGGAGCTTGCACACCCTGGTGCTCAGGGTTGGGTCTTTCCCATGCGGCGGACCCCCCCCCCGAATTCCATATCATAGTGTAGTCATATGTGAATAAATGAAAATAGCCCACACCCCTCAAGAAAATCATTCTGCGCCTTATTGCCGTCCTCCAGTTTAATCTCGAGCTATGCCCTGGTGGAGAGTTTGGATCATGGAATCCCAAACAGTAGTGAATTGCTGTACCAAGGCATTAGAAAGTAATAGGTGCACCCAAAATCATGTCTTATATCACAAGATGTTTTAAAAAAGTTCTTCAGTGACGAGAGACTAATTTCCAGAAGTGCAAATTAGAGAAATTTGTATCCTCAGAAAATCTCATTCCTTTACTGTGTCCTTTGACCCTGTATATACATATAGGTCCACCATGTGGGTCATCATTGACCTTACTTGAATTTTCACCAAAGCCAAACATAAATACCATGTAGCTGTGGTTGTGATTCTGAAGCTTGGTTTAAAGGGGCATTTCTGATCTACAGCCTCATGTTTCCCCACTTACCTAAAAAGTTGAGATTTTTTTATCATCTGAGACTGTTAAATTTATCCTCGTGTACCTATAGTCTAGTGCGCAAGGGGGGTCCCCATGCACCCAAAAGGTATATTTTTTAGTTACATATTGAAAGCTAATAGTGTCTATTTAAGAATTTTGAGTTCCCAACACCCCAACGCGAAATATTGTCCCATATAATGTTTTGTGATGATATTTTGAGAGCCAGCGTGGATGAGGCCTAGCTAGATCAGCTGCAAAATATAAGGGTAGGGGTAGCATAACCGCCCTTATCTCCACTTTTCATGACCAATTGGCATGATTTAAGTACTACTAAATAGCCTAATAATCTGTCTCTAACAGATAGATACCAAAATAAGCCATGCAATAGATGACCTGATGTGGAATGGGGGTCAAAGGTCGTAAAGAGGGGGTAATTGTCGGTAGAGGTCTCATTGTACAAGTACACAATTTTCCC